>JACCGJ010003416.1:0-36763 GCA_013407085.1 Atriophallophorus winterbourni
AGTCAGCTACTTTTTCCTTTTGATGCTCACAATGCGCAAGATAACTTGCCGAGGCAGCAATCTCAGCCATTGTAACCTCCTGTGCCGCCTCAAGCAATTTCAGTTGCATATCGAGAGCTTCACGTTTCTGTGACAGTTTCAGGAGATTCAAACGCATCTAAGCCTTACGAACAACAATGTTTGATTCTATCTTTGAACCCCTTAGGCTACCTCGAGAGCCACCAACAGAACAAGGAATGCGCTCACCTGCGGTGTATTCCGTTCCATTATCGACCAACTGTTGGGAAGATTTGATCTTTTCGGCAAACTGTGGGTAACAGGCATATTGACGTGAGCGAATTCAACGTTGACTACTGTAGCGTCCACAAATTTGACGTTGAGTACTGTATTTTCTCCAATTGAGACAAATACGGTCCAAATCGAATTCCAACGTTGAGTACTGTAGCGACCAAATCGTCACTGGGAAATAGTTTCTGTCACGGAAACTAGTTGCCTGCTACAAGCCAAGAGATGCTTATACCGGGAATGACGAGCGTTTACGAATCGATCCTAAATCAGAATAATACGTCAATTTACGCTGTACTATATTGACAAAGCCGGTTAGAAAGCAAAATATAACAAACCTCAATGGTAATCGAATACAGGTTTCAATGCAAACCCAACGCGTCCAATAAACGGAAGTCAAACAGCTCAGTTGAGAACACAAAAAATTACTGTTTTCCAATCACGGTAAACACGGGTAACGGACAAATCAAAATGTGCGGAACCCCAAGTGCAGTTAATCGAAGGAACAATTTTCGGGAAAAAAAACTATCACAGATTTAATATTTAGATTGCATGTTATTTTTAATTTAAAGAACAAACAAAAAATATCTGTGGTGACCGTTCAAATATTTAATCAATAGTAATCAATAACTTTGTAATTCAAAATTTTCTTGTTGGTAACCTCGCATTAATTACGATACACCCTTTGTCTACGCACGGTTTTCGTTCTTCTGTGGTGGTCTGGGAGTCAGAATTGTATGTGGATATAACTGTGATACACGCAGCCTCGGAATCCGTTCCTCAATATCCACTACAAATTGGTAAGCCCGAACACGCATTCAATTCGATTAACGCAATGAACCATAGTACAAATAACGAAAACAAGATGGAAGATGATTTCATCAATCAATTCACATTGCCAGTCTTCGACGAGACAGAACCACGTCTATGGTTTGCACAAATCGAAGCTCTATTCGAGTTATACCGTGTTCGAACGCAACGCACACGCTACAACCGCGTTGTTGGAATGCTCCCAACCTCCATTGCCAGAGAAGTTGCTGATTTAATTTATGATTAACCTGCCACAGATCCTTATGATAAGCTCAAATCTGCGATCATCTCTCGAATCGGTTCCAGCGATGAGCAAAACTTGCGAAAACTCCTATCCAGCTCTGAGCTAGAAGATCGTACACCTTCACAACACTTACGCCATTTGTTACAGTTACAAGGCACACAGAAGGTTGACGAACGAATAATACGACATATCTGGTTCCAGAGTTTGCCAGACGATTTGCGTAAAGTTCTGGTTATCATGAAAAACGACAGTAACTTAGACAAGCTTGCTCAAGTTGCAGATGAAGTCTATGACATCTCTCGTAGCACATCAATCTGCACGGTCAGCCAACCAATTTCCACTCCTTGCACTCCCTTCGCAGATTTGAACAAGGATATATCTGATTTGAAATCCCAAATCAGCAATTTGACTTCGCAAATACAGCTTTTAAACAGGAGTCGAAGCCGTCCTCGTAGTGGAGGGAACCACATGCAGCTTCAAAACGCAAAACCAAAATCAGAGAAGCCGCGAAGCCAGGCAGTAGAAGCCTCAGCTTTGTCTGGCAATAACACCAGCCGCTTATTCTATGTCACTGATGGTTCAACAAAGATGCGTTTTCTGATTGACACGGGAGCCGAACTGAGCGTCATCCCACCCACAAACTTGGAACGCAGAAATCACTCTTCATTGACCCTACAAGCGGCGAACGGCACTCGAATAAGCACATACGGCCAACGATCACTTTCCATCGACCTCGGTCTGCGACGTAACTTTCGATGGATTTTCACTGTTGCCGACGTCAAAACCCCTATCTTGGGAGCCGATTTCCTCTCACACTTTAATCTTTCAGTCAACATGAGTACACGAAAGCTCATTGACAATGTCACAAAGATTAACGTCATCGGCCATTTGTCTAATTCACCCATACAAACTATTCGAGTCCCGATTCCAGATACCGCATCGAATTATGTTCCTCTCATGAGAGAATTTTCGAATATCTTCAAACCATGTGCACATGACACCCCTCTGAAGCATGACATCAAACACCATATTTCAACCCGTGGACCCCGGTTTTCAGTAGACCACGGAGACTGGCGCCTAACAAACTTAAAGCTGCCAAACGAGAATTTGAGCATATGATGGAACTCGGAATAATCCGTCCATCGAATTCACCTTGGGCCACTCCTCTTCACATGGTCGAAAAGAACAAACCGGACGCCTGGCGTCCATGTGGCGATTATCGTGCTTTTTAGCCGCGGTGTTTGAAATTTTGGCAAGTCTTTTATCTGCACTACACATATTTATATTTATATTGTCGATATGTCTCATTACAAGCTATCGAAATCTTCAAAAGCAACACACCGAACTACATCTCAACTAAAAAAATGTTCGGTGGTTCTTGATGGAAATATGTCCACGGTTCTGACCACTGTACGGAACCTAGAAAACAAGATTGAATCAGTTGCGGATAAGCTGTCCACGGTTTCTAAAATTTGCAGTATATTAGAACCACTAGCTATCCTTCTCGACCCTAGTTACGTATTAGACTCTGATCTTCTTCAAAAAACGGGTCGATTCATAGTGTCGCTGACCTCAGAAATTGAGCAGCGTCGAAACCGTGCTAAAAACATTATTCTTCTTAATGTAGGCGATAGATATCCTTTAGTGGACCTCAAAAAGACAGTAATGTCTCGTTATGGCCTCCCTCTAGAATCGGCATCTATAATTAGGCTTAGAAAGCCTTCTAACCGCAGTTGTGCCCCGATATTATTAAAATGTGTTAACGAAAATTATGCGTTACATATACTTAATAATCAACATGTCTTAAAATCACTGCCTAAATTTTTAAATGTGTTGATCAAGCCAGACAACACACCCTTACAACGCAAATGCGTTCCCAAGCGTTTCAACGTAGTAAAACCCTCAACAGTTATCCCCAATTTAATAGACCTGGATATTGTCGTTGATAATTCCACATCAACATCAACAGCTAATTCTAAGTTAAACATTGATGACGCAATGTTAACACCTGGCCCTAATAGCCATGTCCCCACTAAGGAAACCGTCACCGCAGCTTTGCAGCCCTCAGCTCGACCTATAATTAAAGCCACAAAAAAAGTCGTGCTCCCTGTCTTCAAATCAAATTCACCCTTACTACGTGGTGGACCGCGCATCATTAGGAACCATACGGTCGGGCGTAATTTTGATGGAAATAATCCATCTAATGGCTCATGTAATTATCACCCCGTACATAGACGGTTCCCGGTTATACCTGGCCCACTTAATCCACTTATCCTCCCGCAAAGTCCCTTTTATCCCAAGCAGCCCTATTACTATCCTCCTCCAAGACCCTACACTTCTCCACTCCAATACGCTCCACGTCTTCTAGATCAGCGCCCCCTCATGAATGGGAACTCGTTTAGTGCTTACACAAACCCATTTCAAAACATGTATGGCTCAATAGAAAATTTTCCTTTCCTTTACCACAACCCTTACCCATATTAGCTCCGACAATTTCAAACAACTCGTGTAAATCGTTTTCTATTACGCATGTTAAATATCCTAAAATTCGCCTTCTGTTACTTAATGCTCGGTCAATTATTTCTAAGCTCCCTGCCCTTCAACATTTCTTGCTCTCAAACCCACACGAAATAGTTCTTATAACAGAAACGTGGACAACTAATGACGTTCCCAACGTTTCACTTGAACTAGCCAACTATTTTATGTTTCGTAGGGACCGCAACCACACTCGTGGTGGTGGTATTCTTATTTATGTTAGTACAGTTCTCCAAGCAGAAATACATAGCTCTCGTATATTAGATGATCTAGACGACTCAATTTGGATCTCCTTACCTTCTCTTGATGCTCTCCTAGGATGCATTTACAACCCGCCATCTCCATCCACACTCACTGTTGATAAGCTTATAAATGTTTTTACTGAGGCGTCCATTTCCCCCTTCAATAATAAGATTATTGCTGGAGACTTCAACATGCCACACGCCTGCTGGAATTCCCCGCATTCTTCAAATAAATTTTCATCCTTCTCCAAAACGATTCATCTTTTAGGTTTCACACAATCTGTGAAGAAGCCCACGAGGCTGTCCAGCGTTTTAGATTTGATTTTTACTTTAGGCACTGATCCCACCAACGTTGAAATCTTAACTTCACTACCCGGTTGCGACCATAATATGATAACTTGCGTTTTGCGTCTTTCGCAAAAACCAGCGCATATACGCAAAGATGAGAAAGTTCATATCAATTGGACGAAGTTTTCGAATATTCTTAGAACCTACGACTGGACAGAATTCTTTCTTTCCTCAAACTTTGAGCGCATCTCTTCGGTCTTTCATGATAACATCTCAGCATGCATTCGAAGTTCGTCTTCCTCTCATATTAGGAAGCGTAAGCGGGACCCAATAAACCTTATGGAGAAAAAGATAGCTCGACTTTCTGCTTCTGTGAACCATAAGTTAGATTTATTTTCGGTTATGCGCAGACACGAACTTTGTAACTCTCTTTCAAATGTTAAGATTCGTCTTCTAGAACGCCAAGAAAGAAAGGCTTTAAACAGTGATTCAATGACGAAATCATTAAATTACCTTTCGAAGACCAGGTGTATCCGGTCAACACATGATATTCCATCCATAATGTACCACGAAGATGATAAAGATATAGTCACTTCTGATGCGGTCACAATAAGTCAGGCTTTCTCTTTATTCTTCAGCAGCTCGTTCAATAACAACGCTTACCATCCACCAGCAAACAATAGCACTCCCTTAAATACTATTGACTCCTTTACTTTTTCTGTACAAGAAGTAAAAGACATTTCTCGTCGAAGTAAAATCTCTTATAAGCCTGATGATGTAGGTTTTATTTCAGCCATCTTACACAACGATAATGAAGACTTTCCTTTACTCTTATTAAATCTTTTCAATATTTCTCTCAAATGTGGAATTTTTCCAACTCATTGGAAACACTCTGTTATTATCCCACGTTTAAAATCTGGTAATTCGAACCTCGTTACGAATTATCGCCCTATTAATCATACTCCTATTCTGTCTAGGTTATTTGAAAGGTTAATCAAAAATTCTTTGTTGGGCTACCTTGGTCCAGATGCGTTCTCTCCAGTCCAACATGGATTCCTTAGCCAAAAGTCTTGTGTAACCTGCCAATTAGAATACTTAGATCTCATAACGGCTTCTCTTGACCAAGGACTAGCAGTGATTGTTGTATTCTTGGACATAAGCAAAGCTTTCGATCGGGTTCCTCATACGCTACTCCTTTTGAAGCTATCATGTTTAGGTATTCATGGGCCTTTATTGAGCTGGTTCCGTTCTTTTCTATCTGATCGCACCTTTTCGGTTCACGTTAATGGAGTTACCTCAACTAATCAGCCAATTCCAAGTGGCGTAATTCAAGGTAGCGTTCTAGGTCCACTTCTTTTTCTTATCTATGTTAATGATCTACAAAATGTTGTAGATCACTCTAAGCTATTCATCTTCGCGGATGACATAAAAGTCGTCATAACATCTCCTCCTGGTGAAGTGTCACAGGCCCTGATATCCCTTAACCGTGATCTTGCCTCTCTATCTAACTGGGGCTCACAATGGGGATTAGAATTTTCTGCTTCTAAGACACAATATATGGGATTACGTTGTTCAATCCCTTCTAGCACACTCACGATAAATGGCTCAACCATCACACCTTCTGCAGAAATTAAGGACCTTGGATTTAGATACTCCTCTTCTCTCAATTTTAATGAACAAGCCAGACACCTCATTGCGAGAGCAAGACAAAACTTTAGCCTAATTAACCATAAATTCCTCTTACGCGAGAGTAAAATAGCACTATATAAGATGAAGGTCCTACCAATTCTCGATTATTGTAATATCATCTATTCTCACATGGGTAGGCGTGATTGTTTTCTCTTAGAGAGACTTCAACGTACTTTCAGCAAAATAACTTTGGGCTATTCAAACCCCTTGCCTTATCTTGAAAGGTGTAATTTGCTGAATGTCGAACCAATATGGCTACGCAGAATTCGTCTGAATCTGCTTCTTTTCTTCCGAATCATTACCCAGCAACGAATTAAGCTTCAGTCTGGCATGCGCTTTCACGATTATATCCGATATGATCTGCGCAATCGAGCAAGGCTGTTGAATATCCCTATGTCTCGCACTAAAGTTAGACGTAACTTCTTCTTAGTTAGATATGCACAACTTTGGAATTCCCTTCCTCTTCATTTCCGTATGTGCACATCTACAGGAAAATTTAAAACGCTTGTAGAAACCCTTACCGTTCACTCACTTTCCCGAATCCTTAAGATAAACTCTTCCCTAGACATTCTATACTCTCATGGGATCCCAGGTTTCTAATTCCACATCTTTCTCCACATTTTAGTTTATCATGATGTCCTATTGTATTCTTTGGATATCTGGCCAGGCAAGTGTCAGGTTGTCCGACCTTAGATATGTTGTTAGACATCTTCATCATAACCGAGCGTTTTATGATCATTTTTACCATATGACTATATCCTCAACCGTTATCTGCTTACTTTAAACCCATTTATGCATAAAAACATGTTTTTACATAACGTATTTATTATAAAAAACAAAAAAAACAAAAAAACGCTAAAAATGCCAAAAAAATATTGTCTTTTTTGTGATTTTTTTTTATCGTTTATATAAAATGTAAAATTTCACACCGATAACCTCTCACCATGATGGTGAAGAGAATATTTTCGATCGTATTCCAGTGTCTCCGACTCCGAAACCAACTCCGATACTGGTCCTTGCTTCTTCCGCGTAAAACTGATTCTTCTACATGAACCGAAATCCATACTGGCGAATAGTTTTGGTTTCCCTGATTTGACAATTCTTCGACTTTCCTGGATCGTACAACCGGCCCAAACCTCATGCAATTTAAACCACAATCTCTTCTTTTCCCCTCCATTTTCTAAATTTTTTTCAATTTAACTTCGGATTTCTATGTGCTTTTTTTTCAAACACACCCACCATCATTCCGAAGAAGTCAATTTATATATATATATATATATATAGGAACTTTCTTTATTTCGAAAATTTATTTTTACTGTGACAATTATATCTTCACACGCACTATTTCCTCCATAATTTTTTTCCGTTATTTTCTTTTCTTTCAACCCCTGCTCCAGAATTAATCGCATCCCCTTCATTTGATTATTTCGATGCAATCTAGATGGAACTTTATTACTGTGTGACATTGCGCGAAAAAAAGTTAACTTTCTTACCCTTGTAAATTTACCATCCTTTATTAATCAGCAAAATGTTCAAAAATTCCGCTTGATAAGGTCATTTTATAATTTATTTATTCTGTACACATTGATAACCTGATCATGTTTTGCATGCCTTGGTTTACCAAGAATATAGTATTATTATTATTATTATTATTATTAATATTATTATTATTAAATCGTGTAGCAATCCCAGATCGATATCCGATTCCGCACATACACGACTTTGCACTATCTCTTCACGGAAAATCTGTGTTCTCGAAGTTGGATTTAGTACGGGCATATCATTAAATTCCTGTAGCTGATGAAGATATTCCCAAAACTGCCATTACCACTCCGTTTGGTCTGTTCGAATTTCTCAGGATGCCATTCGGTCTGCGCAATGCTGCACAGACCTTCCAGAGATTCATGGACCAAGTTTTTCTCGGTCTATCTTTCGTCTACGTGTACATTGATGATGTCCTAGTCGCAAGTACAAATCCCACTGAACATCTTGAACACCTTCGTGAAGTATTTCAACGTCTATCCCACTACGGCATTGTGGTTAATCCCGATAAATGTCTGTTTGGCGTGAATTCCATCGAAATCCTTGGACACCGAATTGATAGTTCCGGTATAAAACCGTTACCTCAAAAACTATCAGCTATCCAAGATTATCCGTGTCCCAGCTCCATCCGTCAAGTCAGACGTTTCTTGGGTTTGGTCAACTATTATAGACGTTTTATTCCACAATGCGCTATGATTTCACAACCATTGACTGACTTGTTACGTGGAAAGAAACGTCAATTTAAAATGAATGACGAAGCCATCCAATCATTCGAACAACTCAAATCTGCACTAAACAAAGTCACATCACTGACTCATTTATCAACAAACCCCAATGCTCGATTGTCTCTCGCTACAGACGCATCACAAGAAGCAGTCGGCGCGGTCCTTCAACAAGAAGAAGACAATATCACCAAGCCACTCGCTTTCTTTTCTCGTCGTCTTCAACCAGCTCAAACTCGATACAGTACGTTCGGCCGTGAGTTACTGGCTATCTATTATGCGATACGACATTTCAGACATTTGCTTGAAGGCCGTGATTTCACAGTATGGACCGATCACAAGCCCTTAACGTTTGCTCTTTCCGCATCATCGGATCGATATTCGCCTCGAGAAATACGTCACTTGGATTATATTTCGCAATTCACGAGTGACATTCGATATCTTTCCGGCTCGTCAAACACAGTCGCGGATACATTCTCTCGGATTCAGTTAAGTGCTATCGACCTACCTGGAATCGATTTTGAGCAATTAGCACGTTCGCAGCAAAATGACCCTGTAGTAAATCGGTATATTACTTCACAATCGGGTAAAATCCGCCGTATCCCGATACCTAATTCCAATTGTTATCTGGTTTGTGACATGTCTACCGGTAAAGCCCGTCCAATTGTCCCATCAGATTTGAGACGTACCGTATTCGAGCATTTACATGGTTTATCACATCCCGGAATAAAAGCTACTCGAAAGTTGATTAGCTCTCGTTATCTTTGGTCTAATATGCATAAAGACATTCAACTTTGGACCAAGAGTTGCCTCCGATGTCAACAAAGCAAAGTCCAACGTCATACCATCAGTTCCCATGGTGTATTTCCACCTGTTACGGAGCGCTTTCAGCACGTTCACTTGGATCTCGTTGGTCCATTAGCAGTCTCTAATGGTTGCACCTATATATTGACCTGCATCGACCGTTTTACCCGTTGGCCATTGGCTGTAGCCATACCGGATATCAGTGCAGAAACGGTTGCGAAAGCTTTCGTTCAACATTGGATCAGCAACTTTGGTGTACCGAACACTATTACCACTGACAGAGGTTCTCAATTCCAGTCAACGCTTTTTCGGGAATTGAATAGAACACTCGGTACAAAGCACATACAGACTACAGCCTATCATCCTTCTTCAAATGGCTTAGTCGAAAGATTTCACCGGCAACTAAAAGCCGCAATCATGAGTCACGGGAATTCAGAACGTTGGTCCGAGTCATTGCCTTTGGTGCTTCTTGGTATCCGTACAACCGTGAAAGAAGACCTGGGTTGCTCAGCTGCTGAGATGGTGTACGGGAGTACACTTAACCTACCTGGCGAATTTCTGACATCTTCCGATTCACCAAATGATCTTACAGCTCCACAGTACGTCAGTCGCCTTCGCAGCTTCATGAAATCATTACGAGCTACCCCTACTCGCCAACAAGCCCAACCGTTCTATATCCCGGCAGACTTGTCTACCTGCGACTTTGTGTTTGTGCGCGCCGATCATGTACGTCGACCACTTCAACCACCGTATACTGGTCCGTACAAGGTGCTCAGCAGGCATCCTAAGTATTTCGTAATTGACCGGAATGGTTCAAGAGAAACTGTCAGTATCGATCGTCTGAAAGTCGCTTACGTAGAACCAACATCGGAAGCGAAAGCAAATACTCGAAACGTTGCTCCACAGACATCTACTACTGACCAACACGTCCCTTCGGCTGATTCACCAGAAACCAACCTTACCCCCGATAAACCCCCATTCCGTTCGTGCCTCAAACCACCCGACAAACAAACAAATTCAGGCCGCAAGGTACATTTTCCCCAAAAGTTTGACGATTTTATAACCTAATGTTTTCTTTTCGAGCGTCTTTTTCTTGTTCGACGCTCTAGGAGGGGAATCTGTGGTGACCGTTCAAATATTTAATCAATAGTAATCAATAACTTTGTAATTCAAAATTTTCTTGTTGGTAACCTCGCATTAATTACAATACACTCTTTGTCTACGCACGGTTTTCGTTCTTCTGTGGTGGTCTGGGAGTCAGAATTGTATGTGGATATAACTGGGATACACGCAGCCTCGGAATCCGTTCCTCAATATCCACTACATATCACTGGAATATTCTGATACAAAAAACTTGATAAGGAACACGGGTGTATGGTGGGAAACAAATTTATGCAGTTCGTTTGATCTTGCTGGACCGAGAGAGGAATTTTCGAGACATCAACGCGGATTCATACACAAGGATTATCAGTGATTATTTTATAAGTAGACATTAGCAAGGCTTCCGATCGGGTTCCACATACGCTACTGCTTTTGAAGTTATCATATTCAGGTATTATTGGGCCTTTATTAAGCTGGTTTCATTCTTTCCTGCATGATCGCACCTTTTCAGTTAGCGTAAACGGTGTAACTTCACCTAATCAGCCGTTTCCAAGTGGCGTAATTCAGGGCAGCGTTCTACGCCCTTGTCTTTTTCACATTTATGTTAATGATCTGCAAAGTGTTGTGAACCACTCTAAACTCTTTATCTTCGCTGATGACATGAAAGTCGTCCTATCATTTCCACCTAATGCAATGTCACAAACTCTGATATCCCTTTACACCGATCTTGCATCTCTATCAAGCTGGGGCGCACAATGGGGATTAGAATTTTCGGCTCCTAAGACACACTATATGGGATTACGCTGCCTAATCCCCTGTGACACACTTACATTAAATGGCTCAACCATAACTCCTTCTGCATAAGTTAGGGATCTCGGATTAAGGTATTCCTCTTCTCTGAACTTTAATGAGCAAGCAAGACATCTCCTCACGAGAGCTCGACAAAACTTTGGTTTGATTAACCATAAATTCCTCTTACGTGAAACTAAAATTGCACTATATAAAATGAAGGTCCTGATAATTCTTGATTATTGTAATATCATATATTCCCACATGGGGAGGCGAGATTCTTTTCTCTTAGAGAGACTTCAACGTAATTTCACCAAAATGACTTTGGGTTATTCTAATCCTTCGCCTTATCATGAAAGGTGTAATTTGCTGTGTGTCGAACCACTATGGCTACGCAGAATTCGTCTGAATCTGCTTCTTTTCTTCCGAATCATTACTCAACAGCGAGTTAAGCTTAAGTCTGGCATGCGCTATCGCGATTATATTCAATATGATCTGCGTATTCGAACAAGGCTATTAAATTTCCCTTTCTGTCGCGCTAAAGTTAGACGTAACTTCTTCTTAATTAGATATGCACAACTTTGGAATTCTCATCCTCTTCATTTCCGTATATGCACATCTACAGAAAAATTTGGAACGCTTGTAGAAACTCTTACCGATCACTCACTATCCCAAATCCTTAAGATAAACTCTCCTCCAGATATTCTATACTCTCATGGGATCCCAGGTTTCTAATTCCACATAATAATATATCATGATGTCTTATGGTATACTCTGAATAACTGGCCATTCAGGTGTCAGGTTACGGGACCCTTAGATATCGTGTTACACATCTTCATCGTAACCGTGCGTTTCATAATCATTTTTACCATATAACCATATCCTTAACCGTTATATGCTTATATATCTGCATATATTAGTATATCATGAGGTTAGATAGTATTCTCTGGATAACTGCCATTCAAGTGTCAGGTTACCGGACCCTAGAAATGCTTTTACACAAAATAATCTCAACATTGCCTTCGATAACATTTTTTATACACCATTATGTATATAACTGTCTTTTATTTCTCACAAGGCCTAGAAATGTCTCATTTTTTATCTGAACATGCAAAATATTAAAAATCTACCAAAAAAGAAAAAAAACGTGAAAAAAGGTAATAAAAAAAACTAATAAAAAAAGTAAAAAAACTTTGTTTTTTCAAATGTACATTATTATTTCTTAAATGATGTACTATTTTACTTTGATGACTTCTTACCGTGCTGGTGAAGAGAAAATCTTCCATTATATTGCAGTGTCTTCGAATAACGAACCATCACTGTAATTGGCTCGAAATCTATCCCCCGAGATTTGTTCCGTATGCAATTCATTCTCCTACAGATAACGAAAATCCGACTGTTGAACACATTTTGGTTCGATTGGTCGACAATTCTTCAAGAGTATTGGAGCACAGCACTCAACTGCCTCCTCCCAGATATTAGCCACACCCTCTCTCATCCCCCACAATTTCTTAGATTTTGTTATTCCAATGGATTCATGTTCCCTTTTGAATCTTCTTATTCAAACTTTCCGTAAAAACATGAATTTATTCATATATAATTTATTTATCAATTTTTTATGACAACTTCATTACAATTCGCACCACTCTTTCCATAATTACCTTCCATTTCTGTTCTCCATTTGTTTCTTGCATCCTTGTCATTCGTAAATGTTGACATAATTTAAATGAAATCTGATTTCTATTAGACATTGATGTAGCGATCAAATCGTCACCGGGGGATAGTTTCTGTCACGGAAACTAGTTGCCTGCTACGAGCCACGAGAATCTTCTACCGGGAGTGACGAGTGTTTATGAATCGATCCCAAATCAGAACAATAAGTCAATTTACGCTGTACTATATTGACAAAGACGATTAAAAAGCAAAATATAACAAACCTCAACGGTAATCGAATACAGGTTTCAATGCAACCTCAACGCGTCCAATAAACGGAAGTTAAACAGCTCAGTTGAGAACACAAAAAATTACCGTTTTCCAATAACCCGAAACATTTGACTTCAATGTAATCAACGTTTGTCTTCGCATGCAACCTGCTGACTTAATGCTTGGTGGTATTTTTGGGGTCAGCAGATCCGAAAACCCGCCTCCCACCTTGAGCACCAGCCCCCGGGCCCGACACCCAGGTACAGTAGAATAAAGCAAGTGACTTTATTTAGTGGCGAGTCACACACGCCACGTCGCATCACCATCACTGGACACCTGTGGCTTTTTGTAGTTAAAATGTTTGCTAGACAAAGACCCACCACGTCCTCCGGTTCTGCCAGCGCCCTACAATAAGCTCATTCATGATATCCTACCCGAACGAGCCTTATGTATTGCATCCTCCAACAGCGACATTTTACGCCATCTAAACAAGTTTAAATTACAAAATATTGTATCCGGGTTTCCAAACATAATTGGTTCATCAGGTATACAACCGAAAGGTTTACGCCAATCATACGTATTGTCATGCTGACCATACGTCGCCCCAATTAAAGCTGATTCAGTGTCATGTGAACCAGGCCTACTTTTCATTTGGGCTGATTTGGTGTCAGGTGGGCCAGGCTTAGTCTCCATCTGATCCGAATTAGTGTCGGAAAATTCAGTCACAAAATCCGACTGAGCTAATTCAGTGTCAGGTAACTCAGCTTCCTGATCACCATCGACAACACAAAGGTCAATATCCTTCAACATCACACCAGTAGAAACAATTTCTTGACAATTAACGAGACTGACAGGCCTTGCTATTGTATGCGGTTGCCCGAAGAGGTCCTTTAGGATTGATCTCGCCCGCTTATAAGCACGTTCAGGTGGCAGCACGACACACTCTTCAATAGCTTCCGTTGCTATACCTCGGCAATAATGTAGCAAATATAGAAACCTCTGTCCGTCATCACGAGTTCTAGACTCCACAAAGGTCTCGAACTGACGAAAAAACTTCCAGTAGGTGCTAGCTGAACCATCAAAAGATATCAATTCTATCTTCGGAAGGTCAGATCTTGGTACACTGCCGGGCTTTTTATTACGGACAGAATCTTCTACCTCCGAACGAGGGTAGTCAGCTACTTTTTCCTTTTGATGCTCACAATGCGCAAGATAACTTGCCGAAGCAGCAATCTTAGCCATTATAACCTCCTGTGCAGCCTCAAGCACTTCCAGTTTGGGCTTCATTTTGATTGTTTCGTGCAACAGTGTTAGGAGTTCAAGGCGCATTTTAGCCTTACGAACAAGGATATTTGAATCTATCGTTGAACCCCTTGAGCTACCACGAGAGCCCACAACAGAACAATGAATGCGCTCACCTGCGGTGTCTTCCGTTCCATTAACGACCAACTGTTGGGAAGATTTGATCTTTGCGACAAAACTGCGGGTAACAGGCATATTGACGTCAGCGAATTCTACGTTGAGTACTGTATTGCGTCCACAAATTTGACGTTGAGTACTGTATTTTCTCCAATTGAGACAAATACGGTCCAAATCGAATTCCAACGTTGAGTACTGTATTTTCTCCAATTGAGACAAATACGGTCCAAATCGAATTCCAACGTTGAGTACTGTAGCGACCAAATCGTCACCGGGGAATAGTTTCTGTGACGGAAACTAGTTGCCTGCAACAAGCCAAGAGATTCTTATACCGGGAATGACGAGCGTTTACGAATCGATCCTAAATCAGAATAATACGTCAATTTACGCTGTACTATATTGACAAAGACGGTTAAAAAGCAAAATATAACAAACCTCAATGGTAATCGAATACAGGTTTCAATGCAAACCCAACGCGTCCAATAAACGGAAGTTAAACAGCTCATTTGAGAGCACAAAAAATTACCGTTTTCCAATAACGGTAAACACGGGTAACGGACAAATCAAAATGTACGGAAGCCGAAGTGCAGTTAAACAAAGGAAAAATGTTCGGGAAAGAAACCTCTCACAGATTTAACATCTAGTTTAAATGTTATTTTCAATTTAAAGAACATACAAAAAATATCACGGGAAAACTATGACACAAAAAACTTGATAAGGAACACGGGTGTAGGGTGGGAACAAATGTCTCCAGTTCGTTTGATCTTGCTGGACCGGAAGAGGAATTTTCAAGACATCGACGCGGATTCATACAATTGATGATTTTTATCTTACCTAATGTTGATTAATTTCCCTTATTGAACGGAAAAAAATGTTTAAAAATCCCACTCACTTCGGTCACTTTCACTGTACTATTTTCTTTTGCTGTTCAAATTTTGATAAACTGATCAGTTCAGTTCAGTTCAGTTCAGTTTGCACAGGACAGTATGTGGCTGACAAGCCAATCGAGCGTCCAGAATTTCTTTCGGTGGAAAGCTGCGGAGAAGCGCCCACCACTGCCAAAGGGTCAATCCTTTTCCTCCGTGTGGAACCTCTGATAGCGTATGTATCATGGCCTGCGATATTTTTTTATAGGATAAGGAGATTTTGGCGACTAATGGCTGGAACAATCTTTGACAACCTGTCACACTGTCCCGGTTATGAAAGCATGATATGTAACGATCGACAAGGGCCAGCCATGCATTTCTCATATGAAACTTTCAAAAATTCACAATGTATGAATAGTGCCCATGTCCACAATACGTCATGGCAACATTTTCTAATAACCCGAAGTATCTATAACCATAATCCAATTTGTCTCCGGGGTACATGCTGTGTTATGCGCCACGGCATCAAAAAATATCGCAGGCCATGATACATACGCTATGCGTGATGTATTTATTGTATACAGCCACGGAGCACTTGCACATGCATGTTAGCATCCGGCGATAATGGACTAAGGAGCATACACCTACATACGTGATGCATCCCTCGAGACCCATGATTATCACAAACACGTAAATACGTGTTGGTCCAAGTCCAACTGGATAATGGTTGCGCGGCTTAAGCCAGGACAACCTGACACCTGCATGCGCCAGTGCGAATGGCCGAACGTGACAAAGGTGCCTCCTATGCTTTGCTCATGCAACTTAAATTACTTTGACAACGTTTGACAATATAGAGGGCTCGTGAATGCAAATTTGAAAAGGTTTCCATAGAGCAATGACTTCCGTTGTGGAATATTAAGCAGCTGCGGCCCATAGCGCATGTGCTATTGACATGCAAATTGCTTATAGATGGTTTGGGCTTATTGTCTCCGGAAACTAAGCCAGCAGCACATAACAATTGCTTATGAGATACAAGTCTTGTGTGGTTATGCCCATGCCTTGATGATTGACATGCTGTTTCTACTTTCTCGCTGGTAAAAAATTACATTGTGGTCATCTATTTTTGTGAATTTCAACTACTAATGAGTAGTTAACAATTTTGTACATAGTCTCATTGTAGCATTTTAGAATTGGCAAAAATGTACGGTAGATAGGAACGTTTGTCTACTTATTAGAAGTATAGCGAACTATGGATATGTGTTAAAAAATATGTTTTGAAGCTGAGTGGCTTCCGGGGGACAGTGTAAATGTGAATTTCACATTTAAGTTTAGTAAATTTTGGCCTGCCTGGATTCCAATTTTTTTGTGCTTCTATCGAATTGTACACATTTATTTTTTTGTTGCTAACATTTACTTTCCTGAAAGATTCCTTACATCGTACTTCCTCTTCTTATTTCGTTTTAATCTTTCCCGCCATTTTGTTGGTTCGCAATTTATTTGATTGGACTTGCGCCATATTTTCCGCCCATAGACGCTCTTAATTGTTATTGAAATTATTCCTGGATCTTCAGTGTTGAGGTATTTTGTATATTATTGTATATTGGTTTTAGTACCGCATTTTTATAGAGAAATTGTTTGCAAATATATTGGTTTTGTATTGATTGGTCAATTCTGCGCGTATCTCTAACCGGGTTTGAATCGAGTATAGAAAGCAATTCCGAGCAATTTGGATATCGTCCCTAAAAGTACTCTATTGTACTTTACAGTACTCAACAATCCTGCGGGAATTCGTCGTTGACGTAAGATATGGCCAACACAAGAAGCAATGTCAAAGAATCAGACTGGAAATCGATGTTCCAATCGCATCCAACATTGAGCACTTGGTCCTTCGACCTTGTTCTCCCTCCTTTGCATCCCCTACCCACGTGAGTTCAGTCCACAAACAATTATATCAAATTTTGGTTCTATAATTTTCCCTCTTTCGGTTGTCCCACTGTTTTTCATTTTCCCCCCCGTTTATCGTATCAACGGTTCCAGGCAGCCCATAGCAGTATAGAGGTGCCCTGAAGGAGCATTGATGAACTTTCTGGAGGAAGAAGAGTTGCCGTTTAAGCAGAGGAAGAGTTGAGCTTAAAAAGCGACGCCTGCTTTTGAAAAGATCGGGGCAACCGTGATCGATGATCAGTATATTGATCAAGAGGGTTTCTGTGAAACGTGCCAACGATGGAAGCCCACCACCACAGCCATCAATTGAATCTCTCTTCAGAAGTCTGGCCGTGGGACTTATTTTGCCCAAAATAGAAATCGAGCCATTTGATGGTTCACGGCTGAATTTGTCACATTCATGAGGTCGTTTGCCAGCCACATAGAAACCCAGGTTACGGATCCTTATCAAAAACTGTGCTACCTAATTTATTATTGTAAAGGGACATCCAAGGAGTCTATCCGGCATTGCGTTTTGCTTCCTCGTGAAAGTTGTTTTTTTAATGCTTTTGAAATACTCCGTGCACAATATGGAAAGCCACATCAAATCGTCGACTGTGTCACAAAGGATTTATATTCAGGACCGGTTATTCGGTCTGGTGATCAAGCTACGCTAGAATCCTTGTTGCAGCAGATGCGCAGTTGCAACATTAGTCTTTCACAACTAAACCGTGCCGCAGATTTAAACTGTACAACTAATCTGCTGAAAATTGTTCGGCGATTACCAAAGCCACTACAGATAAAGTGGGCTGAAGTGGCAGAGTCTTTAATGGCGCTGAACAAGGAGCCGTCATTTGAAGATTCAATGGCTCTTGTAGAAAGAAGAGTAGCAATAGCTAGTACAGAGTACGGTGCCTTGGCATTTGAAAACACAAAGTCTTCGCCTCCCCTCATTTCTGGTCGTAGAATTGCTGCTGTTCAGCGTTCTCCACCAACGAAAATGTGTATGCTTTGCCAGTCAACCCACCCTCTGGAGAAATGTTCAATTTTCCGGAGTTATAACGTCCAAAAAGGTGGGAAACACTTAAGCGAAATGAACTGTGCTTCTGGTGCCTTAAAGGTAATCATAGAATTGCAGACTGCAAATCGCAACAACTTTGTCGCTTAGATGGTTGTAGTAAAACCCATCACTATCTCCTTCATACCTCGACTAACAATGTTGAAAAGGCGACAAAAGAAATAGCTCAGGTGTGTAACTCCTATAGCTTTGCTTCTAATGGCGTACATCTTGGTTTCGTCCCAGTTAGGCTGGTGGGTCCATGCGGTTCGGTGTCTACTTACGCCTTTCTTGACAACGTATCGGACTGCACCTTACTTGACAGAGATTTGTTGGAGCCATTAGGACTTGAATCGAGGAAAATTAGGCTGAGCATCTCCAGTTTACATGGCTCTAAGACAATAGCTTGTGGGCAAACAAATGTAAAGCTATCCTCACTAGACAATAAATTCAATTGTGTGATCGAACACTCAATTTTGGTGAACAGACTGCCTGTCAGTCGTGTTGATATTCCCAAGATCGATATTAATCGATGGCCTCATCTTGAAGGAGTTTCACTGGAATCCCTCAGGTCGAGTCGCGTGGGCATTCTTATAGGTTGTGATGTTCCGGATGTGCATTGCGGTTCGGAACATAAACTTGGAAAAGAACGAGAACCGTTTGCAATCAAGACGCCATTGGGTTGGGTTTTGAGAGGGCCAACGGTTCAACATGACATGTCACCTCGTCGCGTCAACGCGATCCTACAAGAACATCCGAGCACCGAGACATTGCTGACACAGTTGTATGACTCAGAATTTTTAGATCCTGGAGACTCTGAGGCACCACATCCCTCTCTCGACGATGTCAGAGCACAACACGAAGTGGAGTCATCACTTCGCCTGGTCGATGGTCACTACGAAATAGGGGTGCCATGGAGTTGTACGTTACTTAATTTGCCAGACAATTATCATTTGGCGCGAATGAGGCTAAGCAGCTTAGGCCGTAAGCTAATGGAGGATCAATCCCTTCAAGATCGTTATATCGCCACAATGAAGACTCATTTCGAAAAGGGTCATTTACGTCGTGGCGATTCCAGTATCAAACGGTGGTTTTTACCGCATCATCCAGTTATCAATCCCAAATAGCCGGAAAAGTTGCGAATCGTTTTCGACTGCGCAGCTAAATGTAGAGGAATTTCCTTGAACGATATGCTGCTTCAAGGGCCGGATATTGTAAACAGTCTCACGGGTGTCCTTCACAGGTTCCACAGGTACCAACCCTAGAAATAACCGGCAAGTGGCTGAAGCCAAAGCGAAACCTCAGGTTAGGAGATTTAGTGCTTCCAACTAAGGTAAATTGTCCCAGAGGTAAATGGCCTATGGGCTTGGTAATCGATACCCTTCCAGGGTCCGACGGTCTGGTGAGACAGGTGACAATTAAAACTGCTGAAGGGTCTTTGAGGAGGGACGTTCGATCCCTCTGTCTTCTAGAGGGGGTAGTAGACGAGTAGAAAGTAATCAGGATGTTGATCATTGGTGATGGCGCATAACACAGCATGTACCTCGGAGACAAATTAGATTATGGTTATAGATACTTCGGGTTAATAGAAAATGTTGCCATGACGTATTGTGGACATGTGCACTATTCATACATTGTGCATTTTTGAAAGTTTCATATGAGAAATGCATTATGGCTGGCCCTTGTCGATCGTTACATATCATGCTTTCATAACCGGGACAGTGTAACAGGTTGTCAAAGATTGTTCCAGCCATTAGTCGCCAAAAGCTCCTTATCCTATAAAAAAATATCGCAGGCCATGATACATACGCTATGCGTGATTTATTCATTGTATACAGCCACGGAGCACTTGCACATGCATGTTAGCATCCGGCGATAATGGACTAAGGAGCATACACCTACATGCGTGATGCATCCTTTGAGACCCATGATCATCACAAACACGTAAATACGTGTTGGTCCAAGTCCAACTGGATAATGGTTGCGCGGCTTAAGCCAGGACAACCTGACACCTGCATGCGCCGGTGCGAATGGCCGAACGTGACAAAGCTGCCTCCTATGCTTTGCTCATGCAACTTAAATTACTTTGGCAACATTTGACAATATAGAGGGCTCGTGAATGCAAATTTAAAAAGGTTTCCATAGAGCAATGACTTCCGTTGTGGAATATTGAGCAGCAACGGCCCATAGCGCATGTGCTATTGACATGCAAATTGCTTATAGATGGTTTGGGCTTATTGTCTACGGAAACTAAGCAAGCAGCACATAACAATTGCTTATGAGGTACAAGTCTTGTGTGGTTATGCCCATGCCTTGATGATTGACATGCTGTTTCTACTTTCTCGCTCGTAAAAAATTACATTGTGGTCATCTATTTTTGTGAATTTCAACTACTAATGAGTAGTTAACAATTTTGTACATAGTCTCATTGTAGCATTTTAGAATTGGCAAAAATGTACGGCAGATAGGAACGTTTGTCTACTTATTCGGAGTATAGCGAACTATGGAGATGTGTTTATAAATATGTTTTGAAGCAGAGTGGCTTCCGGGGGGCAGTGTAAATGTGAATTTCACATTTAAATTTGGTAAATTTTGGCCTGCCTGGATTCCAATTTTTTTGTGCTTCTATCGAATTGTACACATTTATTTTTTGTTGCTGACATTTACTTTCCTGAAAGATTCCTTACTTCGTACTTCCTCTTTTTATTTTGTTTTAATCTTTCCCGCCATTTTGTTGGTTCGCAATTTACTTGATTGGACTTGCGCCATATTTTCCGCCCATAGACGCTCTTAATTGTTATTGAAATTATTCCTGGATCTTCAGTGTTGAGGTATTTTGTATATTATTGTATATTTGTTTTAGTACCGCATTTTTATAGAGCAATTGTTTGCAAATATATTGGTTTTGCATTGATTGGACAATTCTGCGCGTATCTCTAACCGGGTTTGAATCGAGTATAGAAAGCAATTCCGAGCAATTTGGATATCGTCCCTAAAAGTACTCTATTGTACTTTACAGTACTCAACAATCTCGGGAATTCGTTGGACGATAAGGAATATGGCAACAACAAGAAGCATGTCAAAGAAGTCAGACGAGAAAATCGATGGTTCAATCGCATCCAACATGGAGCAATCTTGTCCTTCGACCCTTGTTATCCCTCCTGCATCCCCTACCCACGTGAGTCAGTCAGACACATTATATCAATTTTGGTTCTATTCCCTCTTTTGGTTGTCCCACTATTCATTCCCCACGTTTGTCGTCTCAGGGTTCCAGGCAGGCCCATAGCATTAGAGAGGATGCTCCGAAGGAGCATGATGACTTATGGGAGGAAGAAGAGTTGCGTTTAGCAGAGGAAGAGTTGAAGCTTAAAAGGCGACGCCTAGCTTTGAAAAGATCGAAGGGCAACCGTGATCATGATCAGTATATTGATCAAGATGTTTATTCTGTGAAACGTGCCGACGATGGAAGCCCACCACCACAGCCATCAATTGAATCTCTCTTCAGAAGTCTGGCCGTGGGACTTAGTTTGCCTAAAATAGAAATCGAGCCATTTGATGGTTCACCGGCTGACTTTGTCACATTCATGAGGTCGTTCGCCAGCCACATAGAATCCCAGGTTACGGATCCTTATCAAAAACTGTGCTACCTTATCTATTATTGTAAAGGGACACCCAAGGAGTCTATCCGGCATTGCGTTTTGCTTCCTCGTGAGAGTTGTTTTTCTAGTGCTTTAGAAATACTCCGTGCACAATATGGAAAGCCACATGAAATCGTCGACTGCGTCACAAAGGATTTATATTCAGGACCGGTTATTCGGTCTGGTGATCAAGCTACGCTAGAATCCTTGTTGCAGCAGATGCGCAGTTGCAACATTAGTCTTTCACAACTAAACCGTGCCGCAGATTTAAACTGTGCAACTTATCTGCTGAAAATTGTTCAGCGATTACCCAAGCCACTACAGATAAAGTGGGCTGAAGTGGCAGAGTCTTCAATGGCGCTGAACAAAGAGCCTTCATTTGAAGATTTAATAGCTCTGATAGAAAGAAGAGTAGCAATAGCTAGTACAGAGTACGGTGCCTTGGCATTTGAAAACACAAAGTCTTCGCCTCCCCTCAGTTCTGGTCGTAGAATTGCTGCTGTTCAGCATTCTCCACCAACGAAAATCTGTATGCTTTGCCAGTCAACCCACCCTCTGGAGAAATGTTCAATTTTCCGGAGTTATAACGTCCAAAAAAGGTGGGAAACACTTAAGCGAAATGGACTGTGCTTCCGGTGCCTTAAAGGTAACCATAGAATTGCAGACTGCAAATCGCAACAACTTTGTCGCTTAGATGGTTGTAGTAAAGCCCATCACTATCTCCTTCATACGTCTACTAACAATGTTGAAAAGGCGACAGAAGAAATAGCTCAGGTGTGTAACTCCTATAGCTTAGCTTCTAATGGCGTACATCTTGATTTTGTCCCAGTTAGGCTGGTGGGTCCACGCGGTTCGGTGTCTACTTACGCCTTTCTTGACAACGGATCGGACTGCACCTTACTTGACAGGGATTTGCTGGAGCCATTAGGACTTGAATCGAGGAAAATTAAGATGAGCATCTCCAGTTTACATGGCTCTAAGACAATAACTTGTGGGCAAACCAATGTAAAGCTATCCTCACTAGACAATAAATTCAATTGTGTGATCGAACACTCAATTGTTGTGAACAGACTGCCTGTCAGTCGTGTTGATATTCCCAAGATCGATATTAATCGATGGCCTCATCTTGAAGGAGTTTCACTGGAATCCCTCAGGTCGAGTCGCGTGGGCATTCTCATAGGTTGTGATGTTCCGGATGTGCATTGCGGTTCGGAACATAGACTTGGAAAAGAACGAGAACCGTTTGCAATCAAGACGCCATTGGGTTGGGTTTTGAGAGGGCCAACGGGTCAACATGACATGTCACCTCGTCGCGTCAACGCGATCCTACAAGAACATCCGAGCACCGAGACATTGCTGACACAGTTGTATGACTCAGAATTTTTAGATCCTGGAGACTCTGAGGCAACACATCCCTCTCTCAACGATGTCAGAGCACAACACGAAGTGGAGTCATCACTTCGCCTGGTCGATGGTCACTACGAAATAGGGGTGCCATGGAGTTGTACGTTACTTAATTTGCCAGACAATTATCATTTGGCGCGAATGAGGCTAAGTAGCTTAGGCCGTAAGCTAATGAAGGATCAATCCCTTCGAGATTGTTATATCGCCACAATGAAGACTCATTTCGAAAAGGGTCATTTACGTCGTGGCGATTCCAGTATCAAACGGTGGTTTTTACCGCATCATCCAGTTATCAATCCCAAAAAGCCGGAAAAGTTGCGAATCGTTTTCGACTGCGCAGCTAAATTTAGAGGAATTTCCTTGAACGATATGCTGCTTCAAGGGCCGGATATTGTAAACAGTCTCACGGGTGTCCTTCACAGGTTCCACAGGTACCAACCCTAGAAATAACCGGCAAGTGGCTGAAGCCAAAGCGAAACCTCAGGGTAGGAGATTTAGTGCTTCCAACTAAGGTAAATTGTCCCAGAGGTAAATGGCCTATGGGCTTGGTAATCGATACCCTTCCAGGGTCCGACGGTCTGGTGAGACAGGTGACAATTAAAACTGCTGAAGGGTCTTTGAGGAGGGACGTTCGATCCCTCTGTCTTCTAGAGGGGGTAGTAGACGAGTAGAAAGTAATCAGGATGTTGATCATTGGTGATGGCGCATAACACAGCATGTACCTCGGAGACAAATTGGATTATGGTTATAGATACTTCGGGTTAATAGAAAATGTTGCCATGACGTATTGTGGACATGTGCACTATTCATACATTGTGCATTTTTGAAAGTTGCATATGAGAAATGCATTATGGCTGGCCCTTGTCGATCGTTACATATCATGCTTTCATAACCGGGACAGTGTAACAGGTTGTCAAAGATTGTTCCAGCCATTAGTCGCCAAAAGCTCCTTATCCTATAAAAAATATCGCAGGCCATGATACATACGCTATGCGTGATGTATTCATTGTATACAGCCACGGAGCACTTGCACATGCATGTTAGCATCCGGCGATAATGGACTAAGGAGCATACACCTACATGCGTGATGCATCCTTTGAGACCCATGATCATCACAAACACGTAAATACGTGTTGGTCCAAGTCCAACTGGATAATGGTTGCGCGGCTTAAGCCAGGACAACCTGACACCTGCATGCGCCGGTGCGAATGGCCGAACGTGACAAAGCTGCCTCCTATGCTTTGCTCATGCAACTTAAATTACTTTGGCAACATTTGACAATATAGAGGGCTCGTGAATGCAAATTTAAAAAGGTTTCCATAGAGCAATGACTTCCGTTGTGGAATATTGAGCAGCTACGGCCCATAGCGCATGTGCTATTGACATGCAAATTGCTTATAGATGGTTTGGGCTTATTGTCTCCGGAAACTAAGCCAGCAGCACATAACAATTGCTTATGAGGTACAAGTCTTGTGTGGTTATGCCCATGCCTTGATGATTGACATGCTGTTTCTACTTTCTCGCTGGTAAAAAATTACATTGTGGTCATCTATTTTTGTGAATTTCAACTACTAATGAGTAGTTAACAATTTTGTACATAGTCTCATTGTAGCATTTTAGAATTGGCAAAAATGTACGGTAGATAGGAACGTTTGTCTACTTATTCGAAGTATAGCGAACTATGGAGATGTGTTTATAAATATGTTTTGAAGCTGAGTGGCTTCCGGGGGGCAGTGTAAATGTGAATTTCACATTTAAGTTTAGTAAATTTTGGCCTGCCTGGATTCCAATTTTTTTTGTGCTTCTATCGAATTGTACACATTTATTTTTTGTTGCTAACATTTACTTTCCTGAAAGATTCCTTACTTCGTACTTCCTCTTCTTATTTTGTTTTAATCTTTCCCGCCATTTTGTTGGTTCGCAATTTACTTGATTGGACTTGCGCCATATTTTCCGCCCATAGACGCTCTTAATTGTTATTGAAATTATTCCCGGATCTTCAGTGTTGAGGTATTTTGTATATTATTGTATATTTGTTTTAGTACCGCATTTTTATAGAGCAATTGTTTGCAAATATATTGGTTTTGCTTGATTGGACAATTCTGCGCGTATCTCTAACCGGGTTTGAATCGAGTATAGAAAGCAATTCCGAGCAATTTGGATATCGTCCCTAAAAGTACTCTATTGTACTTTACAGTACTCAACAATCTCGGGAATTCGTTGGACGATAAGGAATATGGCAACAACAAGAAGCATGTCAAAGAAGTCAGACGAGAAAATCGATGGTTCAATCGCATCCAACATGGAGCAATCTTGTCCTTCGACCCTTGTTATCCCTCCTGCATCCCCTACCCACGTGAGTCAGTCAGACACACATTATATCAATTTTGGTTCTATTCCCTCTTTTGGTTGTCCCACTGTTCATTCCCCACGTTTGTCGTCTCAGGGTTCCAGGCAGGCCCATAGCATTAGAGAGGATGCCCTGAAGGAGCATGATGACTTATGGGAGGAAGAAGAGTTGCGTTTAGCAGAGGAAGAGTTGAAGCTTAAAAGGCGACGCCTAGCTTTGAAAAGATCGAAGGGCAACCGTGATCATGATCAGTATATTGATCAAGATGTTTATTCTGTGAAACGTGCCGACGATGGAAGCCCACCACCACAGCCATCAATTGAATCTCTCTTCAGAAGTCTGGCCGTGGGACTTAGTTTGCCTAAAATAGAAATCGAGCCATTTGATGGTTCACCGGCTGACTTTGTCACATTCATGAGGTCGTTCGCCAGCCACATAGAATCCCAGGTTACGGATCCTTATCAAAAACTGTGCTACCCTTTCTATTATTGTAAAGGGACACCCAAGGAGTCTATCCGGCATTGCGTTTTGCTTCCTCGTGAGAGTTGTTTTTCTAGTGCTATAGAAATACTCCGTGCACAATATGGAAAGCCACATCAAATTGTCGACTGCGTCACAAAGGATTTATATTCAGGACCGGTTATTCGGTCTGGTGATCAAGCTACGCTAGAATCCTTGTTGCAGCAGATGCGCAGTTGCAACATTAGTCTTTCACAACTAAACCGTGCCGCAGATTTAAACTGTACAACTAATCTGCTGAAAATTGTTCAGCGATTACCCAAGCCACTACAGATAAAGTGGGCTGAAGTGGCAGAGTCTTTAATGGCGCTGAACAAAGAGCCTTCATTTGAAGATTTAATAGCTCTGATAGAAAGATGAGTAGCAATAGCTAGTACAGAGTACGGTGCCTTGGCATTTGAAAACACAAAGTCTTCGCCTCCCCTCAGTTCTGGTCGTAGAATTGCTGCTGTTCAGCATTCTCCACCAACGAAAATCTGTATGCTTTGCCAGTCAACCCACCCTCTGGAGAAATGTTCAATTTTCCGGAGTTCTAACGTCCAAAATAGGTGGGAAACACTTAAGCGAAATGGACTGTGCTTCCGGTGCCTTAAAGGTAACCATAGAATTGCAGACTGCAAATCGCAACAACTTTGTCGCTTAGATGGTTGTAGTAAAGCCCATCACTATCTCCTTCATACGTCTACTAACAATGTTGAAAAGGCGACAGAAGAAATAGCTCAGGTGTGTAACTCCTATAGCTTAGCTTCTAATGGCGTACATCTTGATTTTGTCCCAGTTAGGCTGGTGGGTCCACGCGGTTCGGTGTCTACTTACGCCTTTCTTGACAACGGATCGGACTGCACCTTACTTGACAGGGATTTGCTGGAGCCATTAGGACTTGAATCGAGGAAAATTAAGCTGAGCATCTCCAGTTTACATGGCTCTAAGACAATAACTTGTGGGCAAACCAATGTAAAGCTATCCTCACTAGACAATAAATTCAATTGTGTGATCGAACACTCAATTGTTGTGAACAGACTGCCTGTCAGTCGTGTTGATATTCCCAAGATCGATATTAATCGATGGCCTCATCTTGAAGGAGTTTCACTGGAATACCTCAGGTCGAGTCGCGTGGGCATTCTCATAGGTTGTGATGTTCCGGATGTGCATTGCGGTTCGGAACATAGACTTGGAAAAGAACGAGAACCGTTTGCAATCAAGACGCCATTGGGTTGGGTTTTGAGAGGGCCAACGGGTCAACATGACATGTCACCTCGTCGCGTCAACGCGATCCTACAAGAACATCCGAGCATCGAGACATTGCTGACACAGTTGTATGACTCAGAATTTTCAGATCCTGGAGACTCTGAGGCACCACATCCCTCTCTCGACGATGTCAGAGCACAACACGAAGTGGAGTCATCACTTCGCCTGGTCGATGGTCACTACGAAATAGGGGTGCCATGGAGTGTACGTTACTTGATTTGCCAGACAATTATCATTTGGCGCGAATGAGGCTAAGCAGCTTAGGCCGTAAGCTAATGAAGGATCAATCCCTTCGAGATCGTTATATCGCCACAATGAAGACTCATTTCGAAAAGGGTCATTTACGTCGTGGCGATTCCAGTATCAAACGGTGGTTTTTACCGCATCATCCAGTTATCAATCCCCAAAAGCCGGAAAAGTTGCGAATCGTTTTCGACTGCGCAGCTAAATTTAGAGGAATTTCCTTGAACGATATGCTGCTTCAAGGGCCGGATATTGTAAACAGTCTCACGGGTGTCCTTCACAGGTTCCACAGGTACCAACCCTAGAAATAACCGGCAAGTGGCTGAAGCCAAAGCGAAACCTCAGGGTAGGAGATTTAGTGCTTCTAACTAAGGTAAATTGTCCCAGAGGTAAATGGCCTATGGGCTTGGTAATCGATACCCTTCCAGGGTCCGACGGTCTGGTGAGACAGGTGACAATTAAAACTGCTGAAGGGTCTTTGAGGAGGGACGTTCGATCCCTCTGTCTTCTAGAGGGGGTAGTAGACGAGTAGAAAGTAATCAGGATGTTGATCATTGGTGATGGCGCATAACACACCATGTACCTCGGAGACAAATTGGATTATGGTTATAGATACTTCGGGTTAATAGAAAATGTTGCCATGACGTATTGTGGACATGTGCACTATTCATACATTGTGCATTTTTGAAAGTTTCATATGAGAAATGCATTATGGCTGGCCCTTGTCGATCGTTACATATCATGCTTTCATAACCGGGACAGTGTAACAGGTTGTCAAAGATTGTTCCAGCCATTAGTCGCCAAAAGCTCCTTATCCTATAAAAAATATCGCAGGCCATGATACATACGCTATGCGTGATGTATTCATTGTATACAGCCACGGAGCACTTGCACATGCATGTTAGCATCCGGCGATAATGGACTGAGGAGCATACACCTACATGCGTGATGCATCCTTTGAGACCCATGATCATCACAAACACGTAAATGCGTGTTGGTCCAAGTCCAACTGGATAATGGTTGCGCGGCTTAAGCCAGGACAACCTGACACCTGCATGCGCCGGTGCGAATGGCCGAACGTGACAAAGCTGCCTCCTATGCTTTGCTCATGCAACTTAAATTACTTTGGCAACATTTGACAATATAGAGGGCTCGTGAATGCAAATTTGAAAAGGTTTCCATAGAGCAATGACTTCCGTTGTGGAATATTAAGCAGCTACGGCCCATAGCGCATGTGCTATTGACATGCAAATTGCTTATAGATGGTTTGGGCTTATTGTCTCCGGAAACTAAGCCAGCAGCACATAACAATTGCTTATGAGGTACAAGTCTTGTGTGGTTATGCCCATGCCTTGATGATTGACATGCTGTTTCTACTTTCTCGCTGGTAAAAAATTACATTGTGGTCATCTATTTTTGTGAATTTCAACTACTAATGAGTAGTTAACAATTTTGTACATAGTCTCATTGTAGCATTTTAGAATTGGCAAAAATGTACGGTAGATAGGAACGTTTGTCTACTTATTCGAAGTATAGCGAACTATGGATATGTGTTAAAAAATATGTTTTGAAGCTGAGTGGCTTTCGGGGGGGCAGTGTAAATGTGAATTTCACATTTAAGTTTAGTAAATTTTGGCCTGCCTGGATTCCAATTTTTTTGTGCTTCTATCGAATTGTACACATTTATTTTTTTTGTTGCTAACATTTACTTTCCTGAAAGATTCCTAACTTCGTACTTCCTCTTCTTATTCCGTTTTAATATTTCCCGCCATTTTGTTGGTTCGCAATTTACTTGATTGGACTTGCGCCATATTTTCCGCCCATAGACGCTCTTAATTGTTATTGAAATTATTCCTGGATCTTCAGTGTTGAGGTATTTTGTATATTATTGTATATTTGTTTTAGTACCGCATTTTTATAGAGCAATTGTTTGCAAATATATTGGTTTTGCATTGATTGGAAAGTTCTGCGCGTATCTCTAACCGGGTTTTAATCGAGTATAGAAAGCAATTCCGAGTCATTTGGATATCGTCCCTAAAAGTACTCTATTGTACTTTACAGTACTCAACAATCTCGGGAATTCGTTGGACGATAAGGAATATGGCAACAACAAGAAGCATGTCAAAGAAGTCAGACGAGAAAATCGATGGTTCAATCGCATCCAACATGGAGAAATCTTGTCCTTCGACCCTTGTTATCCCTCCTGCATCCCCTACCCACGTGAGTCAGTCAGACACACATTATATCAATTTTGGTTCTATTCTCTCTTTTGGTTGTCCCACTGTTCATTCCCCACGTTTGTCGTCTCAGGGTTCCAGGCAGGTCCATAGCATTAGAGAGGATGCTCCGAAGGAGCATGATGACTTATGGGAGGAAGAAGAGTTGCGTTTAGCAGAGGAAGAGTTGAAGCTTAAAAGGCGACGCCTAGCTTTGAAAAGATCGAATGGCAACCGTGATCATGATCAGTATATTGATCAAGATGTTTATTCTGTGAAACGTGCCGACGATGGAAGCCCACCACCACAGCCATCAATTGAATCTCTCTTCAGAAGTCTGGCCGTGGGACTTAGTTTGCCTAAAATAGAAATCGAGCCATTTGATGGTTCACCGGCTGACTTTGTCACATTCATGAGGTCGTTCGCCAGCCACATAGAATCCCAGGTTATGGATCCTTATCAAAAACTGTGCTACCTTATCTATTATTGTAAAGGGACACCCAAGGAGTCTATCCGGCATTGCGTTTTGCTTCCTCGTGAGAGTTGTTTTTCTAGTGCTTTAGAAATACTCCATGCACAATATGGAAAGCCACATGAAATCGTCGACTGCGTCACAAAGGATTTATATTCAGGACCGGTTATTCGGTCTGGTGATCAAGCTACGCTAGAATCCTTGTTGCAGCAGATGCGCAGTTGCAACATTAGTCTTTCACAACTAAACCGTGCCGCAGATTTAAACTGTGCAACTTATCTGCTGAAAATTGTTCAGCGATTACCCAAGCCACTACAGATAAAGTGGGCTGAAGTGGCAGAGTCTTTAATGGCGCTGAACAAAGAGCCTTCATTTGAAGATTTAATAGCTCTGATAGAAAGATGAGTAGCAATAGCTAGTACAGAGTACGGTGCCTTGGCATTTGAAAACACAAAGTCTTCGCCTCCCCTCAGTTCTGGTCGTAGAATTGCTGCTGTTCAGCATTCTCCACCAACGAAAATCTGTATGCTTTGCCAGTCAACCCACCCTCTGGAGAAATGTTCAATTTTCTGGAGTTCTAACGTCCAAAATAGGTGGGAAACACTTAAGCGAAATGGACTGTGCTTCCGGTGCCTTAAAGGTAACCATAGAATTGCAGACTGCAAATCGCAACAACTTTGTCGCTTAGATGGTTGTAACAAAGCCCATCACTATCTCCTTCATACGTCTATTAACAATGCTGAAAAGGCGACAGAAGAAATAGCTCAGGTGTGTAACTCCTACAGCTTAGCTTCTAATGGCGTACATCTTGGTTTTGTCCCAGTTAGGCTGGTGGGTCCACGCGGTTCGGTGTCTACTTACGCCTTTCTTGACAACGGATCGGACTGCATCTTACTTGACAGGGATTTGCTGGAGCCATTAGGACTTGAATCGAGGAAAATTAAGATGAGCATCTCCAGTTTACATGGCTCTAAGACAATAACTTGTGGGCAAACCAATGTAAAGCTATCCTCACTAGACAATAAATTCAATTGTGTGATCGAACACTCAATTGTTGTGAACAGACTGCCTGTCAGTCGTGTTGATATTCCCAAGATCGATATTAATCGATGGTCTCATCTTGAAGGAGTTTCACTGGAATCCCTCAGGTCGAGTCGCGTGGGCATTCTCATAGGTTGTGATGTTCCGGATGTGCATGGCGGTTCGGAACATAGACTTGGGAAAGAACGAGAACCGTTTGCAATCAAGACGCCATTGGGTTGGGTTTTGAGAGGGCCAACGGGTCAACATGACATGTCACCTCGTCGCGTCAACGCGATCCTACAAGAACATCCGAGCAACGAGACATTGCTGACACAGTTGTATGACTCAGAATTTTCAGATCCTGGAGACTCTGAGGCAACACATCCCTCTCTCGACGATGTCAGAGCACAACACGAAGTGGAGTCATCACTTCGCCTGGTCGATGGTCACTACGAAATAGGGGTGCCATGGAGTTGTACGTTACTTAATTTGCCAGACAATTATCATTTGGCGCGAATGAGGCTAAGCAGCTTAGGCCGTAAGCTAATGAAGGATCAATCCCTTCGAGATTATATCGCCACAATGAAGACTCATTTCGAAAAGGGTCATTTACGTCGTGGCGATTCCAGTATCAAACGGTGGTTTTTACCGCATCATCCAGTTATCAATCCCAAAAAGCCGGAAAAGTTGCGAATCGTTTTCGACTGCGCAGCTAAATTTAGAGGAATTTCCTTGAACGATATGCTGCTTCAAGGGCCGGATATTGTAAACAGTCTCACGGGTGTCCTTCACAGGTTCCACAGGTACCAACCCTAGAAATAACCGGCAAGTGGCTGAAGCCAAAGCGAAACCTCAGGGTAGGAGATTTAGTGCTTCTAACTAAGGTAAATTGTCCCAGAGGTAAATGGCCTATGGGCTTGGTAATCGATACCCTTCCAGGGTCCGACGGTCTGGTGAGACAGGTGACAATTAAAACTGCTGAAGGGTCTTTGAGGAGGGACGTTCGATCCCTCTGTCTTCTAGAGGGGGTAGTAGACGAGTAGAAAGTAATCAGGATGTTGATCATTGGTGATGGCGCATAACACAGCATGTACCTCGGAGACAAATTGGATTATGGTTATAGATACTTCGGGTTAATAGAAAATGTTGCCATGACGTATTGTGGACATGTGCACTATTCATACATTGTGCATTTTTGAAAGTTTCATATGAGAAATGCATTATGGCTGGCCCTTGTCGATCGTTACATATCATGCTTTCATAACCGGGACAGTGTAACAGGTTGTCAAAGATTGTTCCAGCCATTAGTCGCCAAAAGGTCCTTATCCTATAAAAAAAATATCGCAGGCCATGATGCATACGCTATGCGTGATGTATTCATTGTATACAGCCACGGAGCACTTGCACATGCATGTTAGCATCCGGCGATAATGGACTAAGGAGCATACACCTACATGCGTGATGCATCCTTTGAGACCCATGATCATCACAAACACGTAAATACGTGTTGGTCCAAGTCCAACTGGATAATGGTTGCGCGGCTTAAGCCAGGACAACCTGACACCTGCCTGCGCCGGTGCGAATGGCCGAACGTGACAAAGGTGCCTCCTATGCTTGCTCATGCAACTTAAATTACTTTGGCAACATTTGACAATATAGAGGGCTCGTGAATGCAAATTTAAAAAGGTTTCCATAGAGCAATGACTTCCGTTGTGGAATATTAAGCAGCTACGGCCCATAGCGCATGTGCTATTGACATGCAAATTGCTTATAGATGGTTTGGGCTTATTGTCTCCGGAAACTAAGCCAGTAGCACATAACAATTGCTTATGAGGTACAAGTCTTGTGTGGTTATGCCCATGCCTTGATGATTGACATGCTGTTTCTACTTTCTCGCGGGTAAAAAATTACATTGTGGTCATCTATTTTTGTGAATTTCAACTACTAATGAGTAGTTAACAATTTTGTACATAGTCTCATTGTAGCATTTTAGAATTGGCAAAAATGTACGGTAGATAGGAACGTTTGTCTACTCATTCGAAGTATAGCGAACTATGGAGATGTGTTAAAAAATATGTTTTGAAGCTGAGTGGCTTCCGGGGGGGCAGTGTAAATGTGAATTTCACATTTAAGTTTAGTAAATTTTGGCCTGCCTGGATTCCAATTTTTTTTGTGCTTCTATCGAATTGTACACATTTATTTTTTTGTTGCTAACATTTACTTTCCTGAAAGATTCCTTACTTCGTACTTCCTCTTCTTATTTCGTTTTAATCTTTCCCGCCATTTTGTTGGTTCGCAATTTACTTGATTGGACTTGCGCCATATTTTCCGCCCATAGACGCTCTTAGTTGTTATTGAAATTTATCCCGGATCTTCAGTGTTGAGGTATTTTGTATATTATTGTATATTTGTTTTAGTACCGCATTTTATAGAGCAATTGTTTGCAAATATATTGGTTTTGCATTGATTGGACAATTCTGCGCGTATCTCTAACCGGGTTTGAATCGAGTATAGAAAGCAATTCCGAGCAATTTGGATATCGTCCCTAAAAGTACTCTATTGTACTTTACAGTACTCAACAATCTCGGGAATTCGTTGGACGATAAGGAATATGGCAACAACAAGAAGCATGTCAAAGAAGTCAGACGAGAAAATCGATGGTTCAATCGCATCTAACATGGAGGTGCCATGATATGTAGTGAGACAATTGAAATGTCGCAGTCATGGATGCACGTACCTCACCCAATACGATCAAACTCCCCTCCTCATTTCATGAGATAGAGCATTTCGTTAGCCTTGTTTGGTCGATGTCAGCCATTAACGTTCATCACAACCGCATGAATTTTCTGGTTCACGCCACCGGCTTGCATCTGACAGCCCACTACCGAGTTCTACCTATCGTTGCAAGCGCTGCAGGAGAGATTGCTCCTCCCGAATCTGACTGTTTAGTCAGTTTAAATGCTGTAGAACATAAAAATTCATTAGATTATGATGTACATCCATCGTCGGCATTCACCGAAGTACTTACTTACTTTTTAGTTTTGTGCGGCTGGCTCCAAAGGTGTATTAGCGGGCTTCATTGATGTCTCGGATCGCACCAGCCCACGCACGTTGATCGGATTGAGACATCGTCATGAAGTTTCTTGGGGATAGTATACAAGTGATGTCCCCAGCACCACTTGGTGTTTGTTCGAGTACACCTCTCTAGCCTTCGCACAGCCAAGTGCAACCTGCAAGGCAGCAGGGAGTTGGCAGATAAACACGCTGTGCGTCAGTTATCTACCAACGGGGCTTCTCTCCGGATTTACCCTAGGGGTTTTCTCCCGAAGCCTTTCCCGCAATCGAGTGACCCACAAGGCAGTGGGGGTTTGAAGTCAGAGTTTTTCTTCCCCTAGATGGATTGCCAGTAGCTGACGAGCTCCATGTGCCCGGAGCAAACTAGTTTTAAGGCGCCAGTCATCCGCCTTCGCCCCTTCTCCTGTCAGTAAGAGCAGTTCCGCCGGGCTAGTAAAAGCCACTCGTGCAGGCCAGGAGTTGGACTTGGTTGTCGGAGGCTATTTGAGACGCACGCCACGTGGGAGCATTTTATAGATAGTAGGGGGCTCATTCCTACTAACACCCCCAGCTGTGACAACCTTTGGAACCATTCACCAAAGTAGCCCAACAATAAAAGATGTGACCAAGTCAGCACAAATTGCGCTGTCTTAGTAGGTGAACATGCTCTGTAGACCAGCTTTTAAAACCACTTCCGCATTAGTCACTTTGTCCATCCACGATATGTTTAAAATACGACGAATGTTTATTAGATGGAAAGCGTTCAGCTCCTGTTAGTGTCTCGCGTGGGTGGTCCAGGTTTACTGCCGTACAGTAAAGCATTTAGTACGCACGCGCTAAATGCCATCATCTTTGTCTTTATCGTCAACTTGTCTTTACCCCAAACACGAGATTTCAATTGGGACAAAATGACAGCTGTTCTACCAATCAGCTTATCACTCTTCGTGTCTAGACAGTGGTTGTTGTTGGCCTACGTCGGTCGATGTTGACCATGGATGTACATCACATCGCATTAATTTCATGTTTTGCAGCTTTTTGAATGACTAAACAGTCCGATTCGGGAGGAACAATCTCTCCCGCAGTGCTTGCAACGATAGTCAGAACTCTGTTGTATTGAATCAGTTGCACGCCGGCGGCGTGATTTGCGTTCAGCAGCCAAGAGCTGTATTTGCTCCTCCCCGGCTTGCAGACGACGCTTTACACAATGCCTCCAAAGTGAGCGGTCAAAAGCAAGTTCTTCCCAGCTTGCGGGGTCAATGTCAAGAGCTTTCATATCTCTTTTGCAAATATCTTTGTACCGCAAGTGCGGTCTGCCCAATGGTCGACTTCCTAATTGCAACTCACCGTAGAGTAGATATTTCGGAATACGACCATTTTCCATTCTATAGACATGACCAAGCCACCGCAGGCGGCGCTGACGTAATATGGTGAACATGCTCTGTAGACCAGCTTTTGAAAGCACTTCAGCGTTAGTCACTCTGTCCATCCACGATATGTTCAAGATACGACGGATGCTTCGTAGATGGCAAGTATTCAGCTTCCGTTCGTGTCTTGCATGGGTGGTCCAGGTTTCACTGCCGTTTAGTAATGCATTTAGTACGCACGCGCTGTATACCATCATCTTTGTCTGTACAGTCAGCTTGCGGTTACCCCAAACACGAGAGTTCAATCGAGACAACATGACAGCTGCTTTGCCAATCCGCTCATCAATCTCCGGTTTCTAGCGGAGGTTATCTGCAATGGTTGACCAAGATATGGTGCAATGAATGTACTGGTTCGAGCTGACAGTTTTTCCAACAGGGATGATTGGCGCGATACGTCACTTGCACCAAGGACTTTGGTCTGCTTATGCTGGATTGTTAGGAGCCAAAGTCTTTGCATGCCGACGAAAAACGTCCATTACGCTGGAGTTCTCTTGGGAGTGATTCACTAAAGGCTGGCAATCGCCGGCAAACAACAGGTCACGGATTATCACATCCCGTACTTTGGTTTGTGCTCTCAACCGGTTCAGGTTGAAAAGCTTGCCATCACTTCGCGTGCGTATGTAAATGTCTTCTGTTCTCGTCTTAAAAGCGTGCTTCAGAAGCAGAGCAAAGAAAATGCCGAACAGTGTGGGAGCAAGAACACACCCTTGTTTGACGCCTCGGCGAATTTCAAATGCTTCTGAACTGCAACCGTTAAAATGGACTGAGCCTTTCATGCCTGAGTGGAACGAAATGACGAGTCTGAGCAGCCTTGGAGGGCAGCCTATCAGATCAAGCATTTTGAAAAGACCCTCCCTGCTGACGTAGTCGAATGCCTTAGTTAAATAAATAAAAACAGCGCATAATGGCATACGCTGTTCCCGACACTTTTCT
>JACCGJ010003417.1:0-14337 GCA_013407085.1 Atriophallophorus winterbourni
GAATGCCTTCTAAAGCATAACTATCAGATCGAGTAATGTTGCCAGATATAATATTGCAGTAATCTAATAAAGGTAGTGTATGTAACTGGTAAAACTCCAGCTTGCACTGGGGTAGAGAGATATATATATGAAGTATGTAGTGGTCAGTCCACTACAAGTAGACCTATATTCTTTTGTTTTAGATATCAAGTAGCAAATTTGTTAATGAAATAAAAGTGATCAAGAATATTGATAATCTAAACCACGTACACACTGTGCTGGCTGTAGTGGTGTATAATTTGAGATGATCGAATCGTTTGGTATCATACATTTGAAATTTACAAAATTAAATTTATTGGTGGAGAACTCAAGACCGTTTCGAATACTCCATTGACGTAGATCATCCAGGTTTTGGTTCAATTTCAATATATAGTCGCTAGTCTGGCTAGATGGAAAGGCTACGGCGAATTTATATCATCTGCAAACAAAAAGATCATACAGTTTGCTATGACAGATAGTATATCGTTAATAAATATCAAGTAGACTAGTGGACTTGTATGGTTCCGCTCGGAATTGACAAAATTCATCAACGGTAGCCATTTATATCTACAGAAAAGGTGCGACCAGTGAGAAAAGATTTGATCCGCGAAAATAGGTTTCCAGTAATACCTACAGCAAGTAATTTTGAGAGGAGTAGATTATGAGGAACTCTGTCAAAGGCTTTAGTAATATTAATGAATACAACTTTGACTCCAAAGGCCTGAATCTAGTGATTGTGTCACGTAATTTAAATATTATAGTTGACAAGTGTTGCAAGATTTTCTGGTAAGAAATCCGTGCTGGTTTGATATGAAATAGTTTGGTGTCAAGTATGCTAGGGTGGCCTGCTTGTCAAGTTTCTCAATTATTCTAGCTAGAAATGGTATGTGATTAAGGAGTCGATAATTGGTAACCGTATGTAGTGATCCGGATTTATATCGAAGAATAACAACTGAATGTTTCCATTCTAAGGTGACGCATTAGAGAGATTGAGTAGTAATAAGAGGAAGTCTTCAGATCCCATTTCGCAAATTGCTGGTACGAAACCAGTTTCGTCAGGTTTGTAGGAGATTGCAACTTGTTTACAAACTTTAAGTATGTCAGATAGTTTGATTGTAATGGTGTCTAACGTATTACATGAGTATGTGTGTGATTATCTTTGGATAAGATTTGTTATTATATGAAGTACTGAAAAATACAATAAATTCTTCACAAACGGCAAAAGGCTCAGTTACTACAGTGCAATCATTACCAGGTTGATTTTGTTTAATGATGTAGCTTATCCTATCTGGATTTCCCGATGTCCTAGCGTTCATTAATTAAGATAATGCTTTCTGTTTTTCATTGGATTTGAGGGCTGTACACTTATGAGAAATCAGTTTGTGGTTTACAATTTGTACTAGTGTGTCAGATAATCCGTACGCATGCAGAAGAGAAGAGATGTCACGCCTATTACGAGCACATGATGTCAATAAGCAATACGCTTTTCTAACTTATGAGCTTTACTCAGTTTGAGGTGTCTAGCATGTCTAGTATTTGATGTCGGTAGTAACACAGCTAGTTTATTGTGAAAGATTTCGGAGATTACATTAAAATTGTCAGAAAGGAAAAATTCAGTCCAATCTTCGTTTTCAATGAGGTTTTCAAAGATTTTCCTGTCTAGGTGATTAATTATACGTGGTTTTCTAACACTAGTCGTTATGCTAATGCAACTTAATTCGAACGATATAATAATACGATATCCATTAAAAAATGATGGAAATACGTTCAAGCTAGAATGTGTGATATTCAGAGTAAAGACAAGGTCGAGGATATTTTTATTGCGTGTTTGTTTATCAAGAAACTGTGTGAAACCTAATAGTTTGGTGGTATTGGAAAAAGATTGAAGATTTATATCGGTACTTTCTACCCGGTTAAGTGAAGGCATGGTAAAATCTCCTGCAATTAATTTATAGCGGGAAGGTTGGAGAGAGGCTTCTATGAAGCAATCGGTGAAGCGTTGAAGTGATGAAGAAGTAGTAGCCGGTGAGTAGTAGATGAATCCGATTAAGAGATCAAAAGCCGGTAGTGCCAGCTAGATAGAATCTTCGATAAGATCAGAGACGGATGAAATGATGATGTTTGCCTGGAGGTTAGAATGAACATAAACAAGGCAACCCTCTCCACGTTTCGAAATGCTGTCTTTCGCTAAAATGTGATAGTTTGGAATCAAAAGTTCACAATCTGATTGTTCCTCTTTTGTCCAAAATTCAGTTATTAGAATAATATCAGCTTTAGAAAGAAGATATGAACGTAAAGGTAATACCTTGTTGTTTATTGATCGAGCATTAATGAGAGTAAATCGAAGAGATGAGATGAGGGGCGATGATCACAGAATTGTTTATTATGTAATTGATCATTATGTGGCGCAGGTTGGTTCATGTTAAAAACTTTCTTATAGGGATTGTAAAATTTCTCATATTTGAGTCAGGGAACATAGAAGGGTGAGTGTGAAATGAGTTTAATATGGGCTAAGAGCTAAGTTCCTTTGGTATAAGAAGTGGGAATTTTCTTTCCTGGTTCCCCTCTTTTCTTATCGATCGTGTTGAGGTATTGTCACAGTCGCGCGAACTGTCCGATTTCAAGTGGCGTGTACAAGAGAGGTGTTTGAGGTCGCATTACTTTTTTCTTTTTATTATAAACGATCGTTACATAGTCAATAGTATAATTGTGGTGTGAAACGTAGCTTGAAATACCACAGTTGGTATGTACAGTTGTGGAATAAAATCAGTGAGTGTCATGGTGTGCGGGGAAGGTGACCTTATAGCGGGGCCTTCAAATCGGCTGTGCATACAATTAATTTCTCCAAGGGTAAAATGCATCAAATATTTTCGGATCAACTGAGGTCAAATTTGGACGTGCACTTTAGAACGAAGTACGAGATACCGGGACTTGTAGTGAAACGTTTGACCCAAAAACTTTTGCTAGTAAACTGGATCGTATGTCAATCAATTAAGACGGACAAGAAAAATCATTCAGCCGACAAATTGTAACTCGATGTCGGGACATGTTTATCATTTTTTTAAATATATGGTGAAATTATTGTAACAGCTGAAAATTCGTGTTTACGAATAAAGTCAATTTCTTCTTCTCAATACGTTCTCTCGATATCACAGCCTCGCATTTTAGTGTTCCATTGAGCAAGCGAGGTTGACCGATATGAGGTGAAGTTGAATAGCGAGATATACGAGTCACTTTTTTCTGCGTTTACATGTTCAATTTGCATTAGGTGAAAAATTTCAGACCATTTCTCGATCGTGTTCTGTTTGCTATCAAACAGGCCTTCTTGGGACTCGCTGACATGCGTACATATCACGTTCAGCGTGTATAGGGTGTTCTTTTTGCGTATCGGAAGAGTCAGATGCTTTTGAGAATTTAAAAAACATTTGTGGTCTTGACTTTGTGAGTTGGGTACAGCATTTTGGATTTGTGACTCTGAGGTCGACCGTAACAGCATATCTCTGTAAGAATTTCCTACTTCTGTGGTCGTTTTAGCTGATTCCAAAACGGGAATAACCCTGCTTTTTTGCTTTTTTGTCACACGAATAGCCTTAGTCTTAGCTTCCTTCAATGGTGGTTCCGAAATCGATGTATTGATATGATGGTTTACATCAGTGACCACTTGCATGCTCACATGATTTACGAACATTTCTTCCACACGTCGAAGGCCCAACTCCAAACCGGCCATTCTATTTTCTAATTTTCCTTCAAAAGTATCGGCTTTGTGCAAAGATGTAGCTCTGTAACGAACACAGACATAGCATGCACCTGGAACCATTTCATTATTTAATAATACTATCGAATCAGGGGCTAAAGTACGGTCGCATTTACCACGGATTTTACCCATACACAGAAAACACGTTATTACTTTACGCGTCATGGGACTCACCGGTTGTTCGCATGCTTTGCACGTGACTTCGGGACAATTCTGCGTGTCGAGATTCGTCCTATCAGCTGGGCCGGCCGTGACCATTGTTGTGTTCGCCGGATCCAGGCACTTGGTAATGAGGTCAAGTTGGGTCGATGTCGCTTTCACAGTTTGATCGAGCGATTTATTAGTCCGTATGTTGGATCTCGTGATGCGGTCAAACATGTTAGTAGCCTGAATTGGAATGTTCGGCTGTGTGACGGGTTTTGTACGACGGGTCGAGGTGGCTGTTTTGGAACACGTGAATTCGTCATGTATCAAATAATCCAATATATCTCGTTAACTACACAAGCTAGAACACAGAAACAAGTATCAAAATGCGTAGCTCGACGCGATCTTTGCAATGATAGCAAAAACCGTAGAATAGTTAGCGATTGAAAAAAGTTTGCGCGCGTGAGCAAACTGTGATGGTATGGTATGTTATGAAAGCACAAACCTGATCCAGGCAAAGTGCCGCACAGTCAGAGACTGCACGTGGGCTAAGATACTGTCAGGTTGCCCTGACCTAGACAGATATGAGGAAGAAAAAGAACAGGAAATGGTAGTGAGACTCCAGCCGGTTTCAACATGCAGCTTACTACCCGTGGCCAATCAATTTAGCACGGTGTTAGGCGCACAGCACAAAGTACTGCACGATTGCACATCCGTGCAAACTGTGAAATATACGCCGATACGATAACTTTGCTGCTAATCCGTTGACAAGAGCAAAACAAATAAATTCCGATAGATATGATTGAAAGTAGCACATAATACTTGGAATAAGATAAATCCAAGCAGATTCGGTGAAGATATGAGCAGAAGTGTCAGAGTAACAAAAATGCAACTGCACAGTAGGTCAAACAGCTTAAATAGCTGTTAGTTCGTACAACCGCATGAAGACATTTTTCTTCTTACTCATCCTTCGTTAGGCCAGAAGGACACTTTTCACTAATGCATTATACGAGCATTATTATATTGTAGTCGGGGCAAAAGAGGATTAGACCAGGAATATTGGGACCAAATTTAAAACAGCATGGATTTGGACAGAATTATTCCTGTTTATCTAATTTACTGATAATGCTGGATGATTGGACACGAGCGGTAAGGGCAAGCAGTACACGCCTGCTGCCCAGATATCTCCAAATAATTTGATCGTGTTAACCATAGCCTACTACTTCCGAAGCTTGAAAGGATTGGTATTACCGGAAATTTGTTGAATTGGTCAAATGACTACCTAAAAATCGCACTACTCAGGTAGGTGTTGATGGTTCAATAGCAAAACCAATCTCAGCAACTAGCGGAGTTCCCAAAGTTTCAGTCCTTGGTCCGATCCTCTTTCTGATTTATGTCAATGAAGTACATGAAAAAGTTCGATCTAACGTTTCATTAATTGCAGACGACATAAAGATATGGCGTTGCATTCGTAGCCCAGAAGACTGTCTGCTATTACAAAAAGATCTTGATACGCTTCACAGCTGGTCGTTGAAGAACAAACTGCCGTTTAACTTCAACAAATTCAGACTCTTGAATGCGGGGAATCGAGTTGAGTTCGCATACCATATAGGTTCACATGTCCTTGAAAATTGCAGTGAAGAAAAATATTTGGGTGTCTGGATATGCTTCAGTTTAAAAATCTCAATTCAAACTAACTGCTTTTATAAAGAAACACGTGTCCTAAATCTACTCAAACGGGTTTTTGGGAAATTTTCTCCCAAGATATTCCCAAGGATCACGAATATATACTCGAGACCAGTCATGGAATAAGGTGTGCAGTCATGGTCTCCTTGGCTCAAGAAGGATGTAGAACCAGCAACGCATGTTGGAAAGAATGGAATATAATCCGAAATTACTGTACAAAATTGCGAACGAAAGATAAAAGTGAATCGAGGTGTTTTCCGCTCATGACAGAACAAGGAATGACTACTACAGTTCAAGAGACAGCGGATGCTCTTGCGAGCTTTTACTCCCAAGTGTTCTGCTGGAAACAGCAAATATTGCATCATGGTTTATCAAACTCCTTAGAACCTGTAACTGAACCAATAATTGATCAACCAGTTATGGAACGACACCTACGGAGACTAAACAAGAAGAAGAACTCCCCGGGTGGGGACAACATTACCCCAGCTATTCTTTGTGCATGTTATAGACAGGGTTCATACTGTATAGCGGAGGTTTTCATCCAGAGTCTTCGCGAAGGTTGCTTACCGTCAGCATGGAAAGCTGGTGTGATAACACCAAGGGTGGTTGTCGTTTCGACGTAGCAAATTACAGGTCTGTTATGCTGCTCCACTGCATCTTACTTCCGTAGAGCTACTATGCTTGTCATTGGACTCAAAAATATGCCATTTGCCGGGCGTTAGTCGACTAGAGCTGAGGACACTTCCACCAAGGAGAATGCTAGGTGATCTCATCCTAGCGTACAAAATACTTACTACTGTTTCCCACCCCCAGGACATATTATTCCACCTTCGAACTTCCAGCAACAGCCGTCACCACGGTTGCAAGTTGGAAATACCACATTCCAAACGGAACTGCCGCAGGTATTTTTATTCGGTACGTGTGTGCTTTGTTTGGAATTCCATACCTTCCGATTTGGTAAGCTCAAACAGTTTATATATATTCAATTCGAAACTTGACGATTATATGAGATCTAATCCGAATTTTGCCCACAACTATTAATAAACTATACTCGTCCCATTGATTATATTTATACATATATACATGTGTACCTATAGTTCCACTCTATGGTTATTGTAAAGTTAAAGTAAGTTTTCAACCATAAATATTGAATCTTAAAAATAATTCAAAGCGCATCCTAACTGAATGTTTCGTGAGTCGGCAGCGCAACATGGGTTTCGACGAAACAGATCTTGTTTCTCACATTTACTCATCACTCTGGACGATTGGACAGCATCTCTTGACGTAGGATACTCCGTTCATCCCTGCTATATTAATGTATCAACGGCATTCGATAAGGTCAACCACAGCCTGTTTCTGCAAAAGCTAGTGCAAAATGGGATAACAGGAAACTTATTATCGTGGATAATGGATAATATTACCGATCAGCAGGTGCGAGTCCGTATTGACGGCGTTCTATCAAAAAGCATCAACATCACCAGCGGCGTCCCACAAGGTTCAGTGCTCAGTCCTATCCTTTTCTTTTATACATAAATGATATTGCGCAAGTAGTACGATACAAGATGGTTCTTTTTGCTAATGATATAAAAATATGGAATCAAATGAAGATTGTTTGATGCGACAAGAGGATTTTGGTGTCAGGTAAATCAGATGAGTTTCAACATACGTAAATGTAAAATGTTACAACTTGGCCGGCAATACCAGCATATATATAAACTTGGTCATGAAAACTTGACTTGGACTAGCGCTGAGAATGACCTCGGCATCTGGATTACTAATAACCTGAAACCGAATAGTCATTGCAGGGAATTATTCAACAGGGCAAGCAGTATCTTGGGGATACTGATGAGAATATTTGGGCAGTTCTCTCCTAATACGCTACCCCGAGTTTCAAATAATGACATCTATCCGACGATAGAATACAAGCTCTCAGCTTGGGCACCGTGGTTGCCTAAAGACATTGATTTGCTAGGTAAAAATTACCACCGGGCGACTAAGTTAGTTGATGGGATTCAGCAAATTCCATATCAAGAGCGAAAGGTCAAGCTAGGATTGACTGATTTTACGTAACGGAGATTAAGGAGCGACATAATCCTAACATTTAAAATACTGCGGATGGAAAATCCCCTCTCCGTGATTTGATAAAAGCTAGTTCACCTAATGAATACACGGAGTCATTCAAGTTGTCTCGTTATACTGCAATCAAAACTCGATTGTAGACGTCATTTCTTCTAGGTGCGTATTTGCTTTCTGTGGAATTTACTACCACAATGTATCGTTAACGCTCCCACGATCCGTGATTTCAAATCAAAACTAGATGTTTATATCAAAGACCACTCCACTATCGGCCCTGTATATTGACCCAATATGAACCCACAAAAACCAAACGCCTCGATAGAATTTTGATTGCATTCGCTGTATTTTTTATAGCTGTCATCCAATGGTACCTGTAAATCGATTGCTTTTTTACCATAAAAATCTTCATCCTTGAACTTATGCAGCGGATCTATCAACGCTCAACAAAACTAGTTTTCAGCATCTGATACAAGCATTATAAAGAAAGGATAGCTCAACTAAATCTGTTCGAATCATAGGATAACTTATCCTATTTTACGAAATATTCCATACCTTAAACCATCTCTTACAGGATCTATTCACGCGAAGGGATACGAGAACTTATCCGACCCATGAGTATGTGCTGGTGGTACCCCAATTCCGCACGAACTGTAGAACCTATTTTTATTCTGTTCGTGTCTGTTTTCCTTGGAACAGTTTAACTTCTACAGTTGCTCTCATGACATTAAAAGGAAACAGACAAACTTTATTGAATTATTCGTTTCCTGAACACATATACTTCTTAATCTAATCCCTTATCCTGTTTTACACACTTACATTTCTATTTTTACCCTCATATGGTTATTGTTAATCTTTTAGACCATTACACACCTTGAAATCCCTATTTTATCGATTATTACCTTGTTAACAAGGCTTGAATGACATTCGCTCCAGTGTTAACCTCGTCACCCCACGACTCACACCCATTTATTGATTGCGCCCCGATTATCCCTGGGGTCAACCATTTAAAAGCTAATCATGATCACTTCACACTTCCACAAGATGACCATCTAACCAATGTTCATGTAAATCGTATTTTTTAAAACACAAATGACTGTGACCGTTCCACTGTTTAAATGATTTTGAATCTCTATATTGATCCATCAAACTAGGTAAACACAGTATTAGTGCATCGGTGCACAACAGCATGTTTTGCCATTCAGTCAGCAGTGCCAGATTTATTGAACTATTGAAGTGGTGTATCATACCAGTCCGTAATTTATTTGTACTATCCATTCAATTTTCAATCAAAAACACAAGCAACAAATTCTCATTCTGTGGTCCGAATACAAGCTATAATAATGATCGCCACATTTTAAGCCGAGTTTTCGCAAGCAGCATGCAATTTCGCGGATAATCTGATAAAACGCTTCAAATCCGTCATGTAATTTTATCTAAACGCAAACAAATATGGTGGTCATTGCACATCTGAGTGAATCCAAGAGATTTTGCTTATTAAGATCATTGTTTTTCTGTCAGGCATTTTTGATGTTTTTCAAACAAGAAAAATCACAACTAGGAAAGCAACTGCTCACAGGCATCTCGGAAATAAAAAAAATTATCTGTGGGCCTATTTATCGCTAATCACTCGCTTTCGTTGCAAGCGCTACAGGAGAGATTATTTCTTCCGAATCGGACTGTTTAGTCATTCAACCTAATACTAACCATGTCGCCGTAATAATATTAATACAACAATATCATCAGATCTTTGACTTTGCTCTGCAAAAAAATAAACATTTCAATATGCAATTGACCGTAAATATTCCACGTGTCAACAGAAACCCAGCATCTATGTTTACTACTGAATTATTTCTAGTAGACAAAACATTAATATTTCGAACAAACACCGCTAAGGTGAGTCATTTTAGACACTAGAAAGTGCTGCATGCATTTCCATCACATACACACCCTACGATCGATGTCGTGCTGTTTGCACTCATCAGGTAGGGACAGTAGGATCAGGATCCACATGCGCTTGAAACACTGGAAAATGGTAAACAAGTTTGGCTAGTATGCCACTTTTGGATAAGGTTGGCTATGTGAAATGCTGTCTGTTGCTTATCTACATTTAAATTCTTTTAATAGAAGCAAACAGATATATAAAACCGGTTGCGGTGTCGTATCTAAACCCAATTGTTGAATTACAGTCCATCGAATTAGCCGAAAACTCGAATCGCGCTTCAAGATTGAACAATTACGACACAATAAAATCGCATTTGTAGGAATTATCGATTAATCAATGTCTAACCGATTGGCATGAGGTCAGAAACCGTCTCATGTTACTCAATTGAGCGATGAAACTCGAAATCTTACACTCGAAAGCTGTTCAGTGAGTCAAACTCATCAAATATCTCGAACATCAATTAATCGATAGAACATTACCAAACGCTCGGAAAATGTTGAGTGCTAGAACCTTGGGTTCTTAGGCTCATTACGATTGGTTGAATCATGGATAATGACACTGCATAGATTTTGTTATTAGACGCCTTTTGTCGATGTCGGTCATGAGTGTACATCACAAGCGCATAATAATTTCATGCTCCACAGTGCTTCAAATGACTGAACAGTTCGAACCAGGAGGATCAATCTCTCCCGCAGCGATCTCAGCAGCAGTTGCACACATGACCTAGGTTCCTCAGTGGAGAGCAGCAGCTGGTTCTCTCCATCTTGGAGATGACGCTCTAAACAGTACCTCCACAGTGTGCAGTGAAGAGCAATTTTTTTCCATGTATTAAATCACAAGCCTTATCCAGGCAAACGGCCACAAAGTAGACTGCACGTGGAATAAGATATTGTCAGTTTGCCTATGGCTAAATAGGTACTAGAATGAAAATCAAAATGACAAAGACAGTACCGTGTTTCTGCATGCAGCTCAGTATCAGCGGTAAATCAATTTAGGACGGTGTTAGCAGTGTCGTAGAGCATTAAAAAATTTCATGAGTTTTTATATCTCGCTAGCAAAGCTCTTTGAACCGAAACTCTATGAGATGGAACTTTTGAATCCAACCATTTTCTATCCTGCACACATAACCCGACCAGCGTAGATGACGCTGTCGTAGTAGGGTGAATATGCTCTGTAGACCAGCTTTAGACCGCACTTCAGCATTTGTTACCCAGTCCACCTACAATATGCTCAAGATTCAACGGATGCCCTTCAGCGTGCGTTCGCGTCTTGCCCTGGTTTCGCGGACAAACAGTAAAACAAGACTAATCGAGTTAATTTGCATTAATAAAAAATCATCATAAATATGAAAGGCTCAAATGCAGAATCTCGGAAAGGGGATGATCGATTGTGAAAATAATGTTGGGAGATTGATCAAAGATAAGAGTGCGGTGATGAAAAATACACAATGACTGACATCGATGAGATACAAGTAGACGAACACACTGAAAGTCTCGACAAGTAGTACACAAATATCCAGAAAAAAAAATAAACACCGATACATAAGTGGGATAGCAGATCGCCATCGCAAAGATTTGTGTCCGACGAATTGCGTCAGCGGGGCTGGAAAAACAGCACGCGCACAATAGATAGAGTAGATTAATAGATATATATATTATCTTAATATATATATATATAATATATATTGTTTATCTATCTTCTATGATGTAGTATGTATGTATGGGTTGTATGTAGGGATGGTATGCATGTATGTATGTATGTATGTGTATATGTATGTGTATGTATGTATGTGTATGTATGTATGTTATGTATGTATGTATGTGTATGTATGTATGTATGTATGTATCTGTCTCTTTATTAACTCATCTATTTCATCAATCCCTCTAATTATCCATCTACATCTCCTTTCAAACTAATAATTGATTTATCGTTTTCAAACTCACTACGATTTGCGTGGTCTGCTCGTCTTGATGAATGAAACCTTCGTCCGATCCAACGAACATCGAGATTTCGTTAAGGCCACCGCGATCCCTGAGTTTCTGGCAGTAGTTATCACGTTCTGCCAACCACCGCAATGGTAGATAGAGCAACGCGCCCACGAGATGGAACGCGGCACATAGATAGAACATCCAATTCAGCCGCCCGACGCATAAGCCAATATTCGACGTGACCTCTCCCACCACAAGGTTCGCTGCTTGTTCACCAGTAAAACGCAGTACTTCAGTACAGACGGAATCTCCGAAAAGGCCTGTTTGTGTAAAATCATATTTGTCAAAGTCGATGGGAAACCACAAGTTAGGCGCTAAAAATGTCAATCAAAAGCTCAAAATGTTGTCAAATTTGCCAGTAGTAAGTTCAAGTAAGTAACCATGTGACTGATATGGTATGAAAGCACAAGCCTGATCCAGGCAAAGTGCCGCACAGTGAGAGACTGCACGTGAGCTAAGATACTGTCAGGTTGCCCAGGCCTAGACAGATACGACAAATAAAATAGAAATGGTAGTGAGACACCAGCGTGTACTCGCGTGCAGCTCACTACCGTTGGCCAATCAATTTAGCACGATGTTGGCGGCACAGCACATAAATGCTGCATGATTGCACATCCGTGATACGAGTAGGCGACGTGTTTCACCCGGGGTGGAGAGTTGAATAACTTCGATCTCATTACTCGCTCGCTGCTACTGGATCAGATAATAGGTTATATTGACAGTGAATAACGTTCCACTTTCCGTAAGGGACTACGAGCTTCCGTTTGTATGTATATGAACCTATTGGGTGTAGTTTAATGAATTCGGCTAATATTCAACCATTGCCCAACGGGTTCCTATCAACGTTCATCATACACGGTAATTACGCAATCCCAGTGTAGCCTGTTAAACCATACAGGTACAGCAAAAATCCGACACGTGTTACAGTTCTAAAAATACAATATGACAAAAAATCGAAAATGGAACCTGTTCACTCTCCAACCAGCTCCCTAGAAAGATTTTACGGATCCCAACAAGTTTTGTTACTTCACGGTTGAGAGGGCCAAGAATAGTGATTCGGTTGCGAAAGTCCTGATTCAGTTATACACAAATGCTCATTGAACATCCCAGCTGTTGTCATACTATGTGGGTATATATTTCTCCAAGGTTTGTATCCAGTTATAGCAAATTAAGCCAAGCGAAACTTACCGAATAACGGGGGGCCACAGATCATCGAAAGGCCCTGGAAGAACAATATGTATCCAACTATACTTTTCAAATCTATTATCCCAAATACGTCGGCCAGCGACAGAGTGCGCAGCGAGACCACGGAGGCTGTTCAAATAAACAATTGAAAAAAGATTTGATTACTTTTTTGGGTCGCTTTATAGCATATGTAAGGTTTAATATGTCTAGGCTTGGACAACCTCACAGTATCTTAACCCTCGTGCCGTCTTTGACTGTGCGGCACACTAAGCCTGGATCAGGTTTGTGTTGTTAAATCGATGACCACAGTGGTTGCTCAATTATGAATTGCAAGAGCCCTGTGCTGGTTAACCCGGACCAGTCGAAACGACGGCAACCACCGGGGTCGTCACCTGAAATCCAGGCACGTGTGCCCGCGTTCTTCGGTGCAACGTCAAACGGAACAAGGTGTACCGGGGTTGGAGATCGAAGCGGGACACGCTCCACGTGCGTTCGGACCGATCGAACGGTCAATACGATCAGCGGATGCACAGTGAAGGTGAAAAATATTGATCGATTGGCGGATGGAACAAGGAACTTTCATCCATCGCGAAGGCCAATTTTCGATCAACTAACTAGCGCCGTACGTTCGATAGAAATGTCAATAAATTCTATGGCCTTAGTCCTGCGCTGTTCGTTCGGAATAGTAGCTTGATGGATTAGCGAAATGACGGATAAACACTGCCTGTGGAATCCGAGTGCGATACAAAAGACCATGGGTGACCGAATGATGTTCTTTATAGCATAACTTATCGTTTAATGATAACAAGTACGTTAGAAAAGACATATGGTCTTCTGGTCGGTCAAAGGAAAGAAGCGAAACCGGCAAAACGGACATCTCAAACTCAATCCATCGCAGCTTAATACAAGGACCGACCACAGAGAAGCCTTTCGCAAATATCAGCTACGAGTACTAACACGCTTGTGTGGTACGTGAATTTAACGAGATCTCATGAAGGAGATGAGGACTACGAAACCAACTATTCGATGTTTGTCGGGAATACCACTAGGAAAGGGTAGACTAAGGTTAGGCAGTAGGTTTTGGATAGATGGATCGAAATCAATGTGAGTTCTGGAATCGATTTATTTTTGAAGCTGTGAGAGTAGCACAACGATCGTCCGCGAAACACAGAAGCCAGTAATGTACTTGTTAGAATACCAGGACTACTCTCATGCTAGCCCGTATGTTCGGGCATTTTTAGTACCAAATTTCTGGATAAAGATGTACCCACTAGGAAAATGGAAATGTAAAACATGCGGCTTGGCGGAATATCATGCGCGAATCTATAGAAAGGCTTGTCACTGTCCAATTAGAAACGCTGGAATAACGCATGATCTTCAAATTTGGTACACGATAAGCAGCCAATCCAGCTGAAAGGACAGTCGCCATAGCATCTCAATTCAATTCAATTCAATTTTAATGGTCTAAAAAGCATATAGCTTTACAAAAAAACACAGAATAATATGACAACAACGAATAATATAACAAGCAAAAATGGGATTAG
>JACCGJ010003418.1:0-49423 GCA_013407085.1 Atriophallophorus winterbourni
TATCTATCTATCTATCTATCTATCTATCTATCTATCTGCCCATCTATTTATTTACTTATTTATATATTCATTGTTTCAATATATGAGTGAAATATTTACCCGGATTCTGCTTGACCATCAGCCTAATTATTTACTATCTACTAGTAATCGTTTGCCTTCCTGATTGCTTCTGCACTTTTTTCTCATGTATCACCTACCGCATTCCCGATCCAAAATCATGTTGATATCTTGTCAATCTATTCATCATTATTCTACTCTACACCATGTCTAATGGGTTTAGTCGATAAATCAACAAAGTGTTATTCACGAAAGACATTAGCAGTCGATTAGTCTCATGTCCTTCAGTTTGTGTGAATGTCGTACCACCTTCATACAGGATGTGCCGTGATCAATCGATGTCCTACCGATAGTTGAACGAATGTGAACTCACCGAAAAAAATGCTCTGAAACATTCAATATTTTCGCCGATACTTAACGCATTTATTAGCTGCTACAATGTAGAATGTGTAATGATGGAAGACGTTATAATTAAATCACGTCAATCATTTTTCTCCGCTACGACTTATTTACATGTGTTTACAACTCTGATAAGACAGCACGTGTCAAAACATTTTTCTAACAAGTCAGGTCAGCTGTTCAACATATTTTCCACTAAAAATGTTCCCCCTTCTTCAACGGGCACTGTCATTCACACCTTTGTGCAAGTCAGCGAGATTCTCAAATGACTGACAGAAGCTGATTGTCGTCTAGAATTGCAAATGCATTGTAGAAGTACACCTTAATGTTGGGAACCTTCACGATAACAAAAACCATGTTAGCGTGAAGGATTTCTTGTGAAAAGCAATGCTTCTTACGTGAGCAGCTGTGTGTCTAACGAATAAACGAGTTTCAGAAACCGATTGATTCACAGCCAATAGCCGGTGTCATTTTCTATCATCCATGGGGGACCATGAGATTTGATTTTCCCTTAAATCAGTGGGCCTATATATGACGGTTTCATTAGCCAAGATGCGGTAAGGCGGGCACTGATCGAAAGCCTTATTTGTCGATATACAAGGCGGGAACCGATCCGATGTGGCTAATACAGGAACCAGTTACGTCGTGCCAGTGGGTCTTAAAGCTCTAGAGCGATTTGTAGTGACGAACGTATCCAAAACATTGGAGCAAAATAGCTGCTTTCCATCGCCAGCACGGATTCAGGACACGACACTCCTAACTTTCAAGTCTTCCTCATAGCCGTGATAACTGGACTCGAGTGGTGGATAAAGGATACCCATCCATGCTGTTACTTGAATATTCTCTAAAGCTTCTGACGTGTTAACCACAGCATACTGCTAAAAAAATTGGAGCAGCTCGGGGTGCGCGGCAGATTATTGGCAATGATACAGGATTACTTGACTTGTAGAGTTATCAGGGCCAGAGTTGATGGGGGCATTATCCAGTCCAGTAGAAGTTACAAGTGGCGTACGTCAAGGCTCAGTCTTGGGGCCAATACTCTTCCTGGTGTACGCGAACGATATACCCTAATCGTACGCAACAAAATAATTTTATTTGCGGACGACATCAAAGTCTGGTCTAGAGTACGCACCACAGAAGATTGTCAAATTTTACAAAAAAGATCTCGAAGCACTTCATACGTGGTACTTGCGAAACTGCCTACCATTCAACATCCAAAAATGTAAAATGTTAAACGTCGGTAAATCATTCGACTTCATATACTTTCTGAGATCTCAATAACCTTCATGGGTTACGGTAGAGTAAGACCTTGGTGTGTGGATTAGCAGTAACTTGATGTCATCACGGCAGTGTTCTGTGGTATACAAAAAGCCCTGAAACAGCTTATCATTACTCAGAAAGATCTTCGGTCGTTTCCCAAAGCAGATACTCCCACGGATATTTAACACCTAAATCAGACCAACATTGGAGTACGCTGTTCAAGCATGGTCCCCATGGTTACAAAAAGACATGACCTTGCTGCAACGCGTATACCACCGCGTATACCAGGCCATACGAGGAGAGGATTGCAACTCTTAACCTCTTTGACTTTTCGTACCGTCGTCTCAGGGGTGACTTGATCCTGCTTTTCAACATTCTGCATACATTGGATCACTACAAGTTAATTATCCCACACTCCAGATAAAATTGTCGACGGTTTTTCTTTGCTGTCCGAGTTTGTTTTATATGAAACTCTCTGCCCCTACATATCATTTGTGCATCAAGCCTGAAAATGTTCAAGGCTGAACTTGACAAGTATATGTTGACCAAATCCAACCTCGCACCTGAATACACGTGCTGACTTTCCATATTGATAAATCATTTGTGTTGTTTTTTGCATTCCCAATATTTTTAATCTACGGTTATTGTAAAGTATTTGCTTTTTGGATCATTAAAACTTTGAATTACTTTGAATTTGAATCGTTATGACCCACAGGAGATAGGTAAATTCGTGAATACTTTGAAATAGGGATTCAAAAAAATTCAACCTCTGATAACCGAAGTGTTTCATTAGCTGCATAATATTAAATAATATTTAACTTAAAACGCGTACCTGAATTTTATATATTTTGCTAATATCAACAGACTATCGCAAAAGCCTTGAAGAGCTAAGACTGGCAAATATTTCAGAATATGTATCCATCAAAATAAAAATCTATGGATTTTAGAAAGGCAATTGTATTACAATGGACACATGATGGAAATCTTTCGGAGCTACAAAGTCATGAATAAAATGTTTTTTAATTAAAGTAATAATTTCAAATATATATAGATAACTTCTCCAATATTGCTTTTTTGTTGCGTTTGAATATTTAGAACGTTGTTGATTATATGACCAGTTTTAAGAATGAATTACAACGGAAGCGGACAAACTTGGTCTAATAATATTTGTGGAATTTTGTTGGAAACATCAATCATCCTCTGAGGCACCTATTTTGTCTCCGCTCAAGCCATATCACACGCATAGGATATTCCACATTCTCACCAAAAGTGTTCTCAGTTCTTCCATTCGGTGCGCGTTTGTTTCTTATGGAACTCTTTACCGTCACACGTCGTACAATCATCTAGTGAAATGATTTTCAGGAACAAACTGGATATTTTTATGCTTAGTAATTTAACCCTACAACCCGCTCAGATAACTAAACTATGATATTTATCCTAAAGAATATTTCTCCATCTTACTGAGACAATACATTACATTTTTTTCTAACTACGAAAACTATCAATCTTCCTAGTGCCTCACTATTTATATAGCCCTTATATGAATATCCTATGATGTTGTACAGCTACCAGCTTTTTATACCAAAAATTCTTGAATCTTGAATCTTGAATCATGATGGATCCAGATCATAAGTGTGAATTCATTTCTTTTTGCAACAACGAAGTTAGAAAGATTCGCTCAATTGGATAAAAGGGCAATTCTTATCCTGTATGTCGAAATCTATTTTCCACAGTCTATTCTTTGCATGAAAATATTCATGTCCGATTCTCTTAACACCTCAATACAGGAAACGTATTTCATGTAATCGACTAGCACAGGGAGAAAGATTTAGCGAACAAAATCCTTTATGATTCGAGGTGCGACGCAGCCTACGGCGCTGTGTGTGAACGTGTATGTTCATCCGCAAGAAGTTGGTGTCCAATGCAAATTAAAGTTTGTATAACCACATTCTCACAAGAAAACGATGTTCCCCCGGTCTACTCAACATTATACCTCGGTGAAATTTCGTAAGGTTTCATACAGTTAAATCCATCAACGGTAAACGCCATTATATAAAATTATCCATGACTTGGTAATCCACGGTGGGCTATTGTGGAGTTTGTACTAATCAAGCGTTAATAATTCTTGTGTGTTCTAGTATTGACTGAGATCTTCAGTTGTTATGTTCTATGCGATATTTGAAGCCGACGATATTAGTTCAGCGATCAGTAAACGTTTTTCAAAATGGGTAATATTTGCCCAAATTTCTGCTGACAAATGTGAAGTATTTGCGTAGGACAGGTTGTAAGCAACATCGTAGATGCTCAATTATTATTTCGGAAACTCTGTGATAACGAATTTCTTCCAGAGCACCTAAAAACCATAAAATATAGCATTCAGCATCGGGCCATCCCTATGGTCTTAGGCATAGGTGTCTCCGAGAGTGAGTGTTGGTCATGCTTGTTCGATGAACTCGATGGATGACAACTCAAGAGCATGATGATTTTATATTCCACAGCGCATTGTGACTATAGATTCCGATTCAAAAAATCTTCTCTACAAAATTAAGAGTGATAGGTAGTATGCGGTTGAACACATTTTAACTTCAATATTTTTATAATCTGCAATCTGCATCTAACATCAACGTACACTCTTCCTCAAATTAAAGGAAAAGCTTTACACTATGAATATGGAGTGAGTGTTGAGAGATGCTCCTTAAAAAATAGTGGATTCACTATTGAATAATTACGTAGCTATTCGAATAACATTTCTATCACAGTTGGAGACAGCTCAAATTTCGGTATCGCGTTTTCAACCTCCCATGGCGTACATCTTCAAAGATACTATTCTTTTCCATCTTATGTTCTTTACCCCGTCAGTGTAAGTGGGGTAGCCGCAGTAGAGTGCTCCGTAGAATAGCTTTACGAAGGATTTCTGTATCGGTTATTTTTGTGTCCGTAATATGTCCAAGTTGCATCGGATGCTACTCAAATGGGAAGCATTCGTTTTTCGCACATGCCCGTGTGAGTGATCCACGTTTAACTACCATAAACTAAGAGTTCGCTTTAGTGTATGCAATCTTTTTTGCCTTAATGTTCAACTTACGGTTGTGTTAAATAGGGTACTTAAAACAGATTACTATAGCAAATTTTACCATCGATTCTTGAACCCAGGCATATATATATGCTTATAAGGCAGCAGTCAGTTTAGCAGCATCAGTGAAACCAGTCTCAGCTTTCAAATGAACCAGTTTTCATTGAAATTTGGAGCTCCCATTGTAACTCCCATACCGATGTTGGGGTTACCTTATATATGAGCATGTCAATTAGAGAATAAATAATTCTTATCTTCCGGAATTCGCTCAGACCGTTTTTTGAATATTTTAGTCGAAATCCCAGGATCAGCCTCAGGTTCAGCCATGAAACCAATACGTATATTGCGTTTACGTTAGGAAGGGAATAATCCCCAATATAGTTGAGTTGCTTGTTATTATTAAACATTACAATTTCTGCGAGAGGAAAGACCGATGTTTTTCTATATTTGTGTATTTCAGATAAAAAGAATTAATTATGAAATGCGTGAAACCAAAAGAAATATATATTTTACTTAGCGTTACGAATGTACTATATTTCAAGTAGTACGCGATAGTTTTGTCTGATTGGTGTATCATAGTCACTGTTCTCAAAGGCAATGCATTCCAAAGTTCAAGCATGATTGATAATTGTCAAGATCCGACATTCAAGTATTTAGCGCTAAAAATGTATTTAGCTCCACACGGGATAACAAATATTGTTTCACGTTAAACACAATATTCATATTCAGTCGAGTTAAATATTTACCGTGAATTAATGCTCAAATGCAACCAAGTCGCTTTACAAAAATTGTTTTCAAATTTCCAATGAATGACTGGACTCGGAAGCTGTGATTACATTTTCGGGGAACACATTCCAAAGAAAACTGGCACCTAGAGAATAAGACTACCTGTGATGGTCAAGGCAAGAATCGTGAGTTTGTATTGTAGCTGACTGTCTACATGTATGTCTCGAACTACGATATTTGAATAAATGATTTATCAGGTCAAAATATTCATTTGCATGCTTTTCCGTCACTTTTATCAGGTCATTTGCATGTAAACATCACATCGCCACGAATCCATTCGTTTAGGAAGCTCAGATGGAGCCACAATCGTTGTTGGAATTTACATAGTACAAAATGCACAGATCATCGAGTTGTCTGTCGTTATTACTCAAAATTACACTCAATGGACTACGGCTCATTCCGATAAAGCAATCGACTCCAGGGAATTTGTTGAATCATTATTGCTAATTAGATTAAATTTAAAGAAATTACCAGTGTTTTATTAATTTTGATCATCAATGTTAGCCCCTCTCCCGGGATTTTTAGATTATTTTTCGGTAACTTTGTGACTAATTATTTTACCAGAAAGTTCAACCACTGCTTGCACGTACGCTGATTGTAAATTCAGCAACGAGGCCGTAATAGACGGGAGACTTAACATAGCGTTTTTATATTTTATGAAACGTTTGTTCCGGGAATAATAACTGCAATAAAATTACGCATACGGGCACAGCGACGTGTGGTTTCATTTAATCTATAAACAACCACAAGCCCACTTAAATCATTCCACGAGAAAACATGACATTTTTTCTCACTAGCCCTTGAATGGGCAGTGAGGGAAATGGTTTCGTCAGAGAGAGGGTCGGACGTAATTTGTGTCTGGTTTTGTCATTGCTATTTCACCCGAGTGATTCGCACATGTGGTATTCTCATTATCTTCAACGTGTATGCATCATTTATCGGTATATTCGTATACGTCACGTGGTGTTCGAATCATGCGGTATGAACGCAGATGTCGTTAACCCACGGCAATATGAAAGGAAAACCCCGTTTCAGAAAACAAATTTGGGTTATTCACGAAACACAGGACGTACGTGAGTTTTCGATTCTGGTAACTGAGATCCACATGAGAGGATGTGGTATGGTTGGGTAGCTCATTCAATGTGAAAATGAAATGACACTTAAAGATCTGAATTCCTCAGCATATAGCTGTTAGTCCTGATTGTTAGGTACAAATAACATGCAACAAATTGGCGAAAATACCGTGTAAATAATTTTTGAATCTTCGGAATAGGAGAACAATGATCCCACATAAGTAGTATAAATGTGCTTGGGAATGTTTATATGGGCAAACTATCATCAGAGAATGTATGAATCTCGGAATCGCTATAAAGATTACCAGTGCACTAGTGTCCGTACAGGGTTTTTCGAAACAAACACTTCAAACTTCTGTTTTTAATTGATTTAATCGGTAATGGCACAATAAATAACGAGTGCGGTATTTCGAGATTAAACGGGAGATAATGGATAAGGGTGGTATGAAACTAAAACGTTGGTAAAACGAACCACGCTGTGCTAACGCTGCACGAACTTAATTTAACAGTATTTGTGAAGCATAAGTTTACCGATTAGTTACTATTTTATGGCAAAACAAGGTTAATGTTGCTAAATTTGACTGTCAGCCAAGAATAGTTTGAACATTCAAGGTATATCAATACATTGGCAATGAATAGACGTGATGTAAATCTAATTACCGTGTGAATGTTTTCTAACATAAAATCATAAATAATCGGATAGTAAAAACATAACATTCCTATTGATTTATTCAAGTTTATCAATACACGAATAAAGCCATCTTCCTCTTCGTCTACTTCCGGATAGACATTTGATGATTTTGGCTGAATACTATAAACTCTGTTTAAATTTTTGAAACGCACATGAGAAAGCGGCATCGAGTAGCAGTTAAGTGGAAAATTTTTTCAGTCAAACTGTGGATCTGGAATAAAAGTCATGAAGTTACAACCTATGGGGTTTGCCATCAAAATTTCCAACAATAAGAAACGTTACCAACTAATACCACCTAACATCATCCCGCACGATTTTTACGATCTATGGTATTTCTGCTTCTTTCTTGGCTGATGATTAAGGTATTCCCCCTACTTTCTTTAAATCGCGAACTGCGAATCCGGTGATTGAAAAGGTGTGTTATTCTATCGCTGAGCTAAGGTTTGCCTATCGACCATGGATTTTACCCACTATGTTTAGAGATACATGAATTAATATACATAAGCAATTGATTGAGTACCTTTCTCAATTGTATCAGACGAAGGGTCACGCCACGCTAGAAACATATTTTATATTTACGTGAAAACATTGCGGACAAAAATACGGATGTTTAGTGGGGACGAAACTGATAAACCAATATAGCTATTTAGATTAGAAACGCAAAATTGATTGTAAAGCGAAAGATCAACGATTTTATGTTTAACTTGGAGAAATTATTGCTTTCTGATCCGTTGAAACGGATTAAATAGTCGTTTTAACAGACTGCATTATAAAATGGATTAACTATAGAACTCCGGTGAATTTTCTGGTCTATGGGTTTATAATTGATCCTCAACAGCCTGCATTGTGAGGTTATCTACAAGCGTGCTTCCAAGCTTCTAGGTATGCTGCGACGGATTTTCAGAACCTTTTCGCCTGGAACGTTGCTCACTATCATGAAAGTCTATATATTTCCAACCATGGAGCATGCATCACAAGCTTGGACTCCGTGGTTAAAAAAGATATACTATTGCTTGACAAAATATACCATCGCGCAACCAAACTCGTAAGAGGTTTCCGGAATCTAACGTACGAGGAACGATTGCAAAAACTGAGGCTCCCCACCCCCCTTCAAAGAAGCCTTCGAAGCGATGTGATACTAACATACAAAATATTAAATACCCCACATCATCCCTTAAAACATTTATTCGAATACCGTGAGTCACGACATACACGCAGCCATTCAGCGACACTGCAAATTCCCCACTCCCGTATCAGCTGTCGCTGATATTTTTATTGTGTACGTGTCTGTTTCCTTTGGAATTCCCTTCCCGAAACTCTTGTCATCTCTCCCAGCATCGAAACGTTTATTCGAAATGTGGATACTTATTTGTTGCATAACGATTTGACGACACCTGCGTATTGACTCATGGTAACTACACAACTTGACTATACTTGACATTACAGGTTTATTTTATACCTATTTCCTGAACGAATATTTACTATGATATGGTAATTGTGAAGCTATGTGCTTTTTGTGACCATAAATTCTTGAATCTTGAATCTTGAATCTTGGAAACCTTGTTCGAACCTTGTGTTCTCACAAGTATCTCTAAATTTCATTTCTTTATCCATTTCAATCACATATAACTTTCGATGGAATTGTGTGCAAAATGGATTTTTTGTTCAATACGTTGGGTTGAAGCCCATTTATCTGTGTATGGTGAGAACAAGTGATAACACAAGTCAGTCGTGCTAGCCATATTCAGAAGTGACTTCAAAGTATGAACTCTGTTTTTCACAAATTTCATTTGCTTAGAAATCTAGAAAAAGTTTACTAGGAAAATTGAGAAAGTTTACAATTGACAATATTTTTCTTTTATACGTTACACTGACCTGGTTGAAACATGAGTTACATTAAATTGTATAAGGTGAGCGTTTGACAATTTGTTCGCTTTTAAATGAAAATTTACATGGCAATTCCGAATTGTGATTCTCCACATTATCATGTTTGGTAAAAATTTTGCTAGATAAATAAAATTTTGTGTATTTTATCGCGGCAATAAATCGGTCATCCCGGAACTTTCGGGTTACAAGCAGAATTTGTGTTGAGCATAAATATGCTTTCAATTATTTAGTATGTTCCTCTGGGCGCGAAACATGAAATTGAGTTAGAATGGTAGTTTATGAAATTTTCCTACAATTCGTGTTACATTGATGTGAAAAATGCAGCAATCTCACAAACTCACTTTTAGCAATGCCAAGCAAACAGAAAATTTGTTATAATCCGCTGATGATCAACGAACAATATTTGTAAAATTTTCCAGATATATGAGTAGAAAATTTAAATCAACTACTACTGGTCACTTAGTGCTACGCTTTGAATGAAGTGGCACGAACTTTCGATTGAATTCGTGACTTCTTGAACATTTGCAAAGATTTCGTAAAAACATTCAAATGACTTTGGTCTGGAACTGTGTAACGATGACCATTAAAATCATTTGTTTAACTTCTTTATTTTTCGGTTTAGTAGTGTGCGACGATTGAATAAATACTAAAGATGATTTCCCCAAATCTTTAGACCAATAATTTCTCATGCACTGCATTTGGTTCTATCGTGTTATGAAAGAGATAATTATGGAATCAAATTCCGTTTGCCACTAAGCAAGAGCGACCACGTCGTAATACGTTTCGACTCGACTAATGCAACCCAGTAACCAAGTGAAGATGTCCCGTAACTTTGGTCGAATGGACATCGTCCAAATACAAACTCAAGCAATGAATCTGAGCTGGGAACCAGACGAATTAGAGCATAGTGTAGAAATCAGTTGGAATATTATAAGAGGGCACCTTTTACAATACAGGAAAGTTTTGCTTCTCTACAACCAGTGAGAACGCGAGAAAAAACCGTGGTGGAGATCGTCTATTTGCAGGGCTATCAGATTGCGTGACCGTAGTTGGAGGGCTTACAAATTCTTTGGAACTCATAGATCTAGACTGCAGTTCATACAGACAAGAAATTTAGCTGTTGCGCTGCAAAGAAGAGATAGAAGGTACTTCGAATTCAGAATTGTCAAAAAAGCAATGAATTTATTAAAAGCAAGTTATGGCTTTGTTCAATCCAAACGACCTTCAAGAGAAGAAATGTGTACCTTAGTGCAGGATGATGGCAACGCGGCTTTGGCCCAACAGGAAAAACAGATTCGTTGCATACATTCTTCTGCAGTGTTCATCGGCGTGATTCAGGTAACCGTTTATAAACTGACGAGGTTGGAGCACCTCTCTTTAGCTCTGAGGAAGTTAATCACGAAATGGTCACCACAGTTCTGTCGCAGCTGCATAAAACTAAGTCGGTATACATTCGGCTATTCTTCAACCGCTCGCGAAAATAATTAGCCTTGCAATCGGCAATCTTTTTGCGCCTACCCAAATCCAGGGTATACTATTAGATGATTGGAAACGAGCGGTGGTATTAGCCATACACAAAAGGGTCCAGGTCTGATGAACGCAACTATAGGCCACTAAGCCTGACTAGCATTCTTTGCAAGTGCTTCGAAAATATCATCCGGCACCAGATATGTAAACATTTGTTAGCCAATTCCTTACTATCGGATGCCCATCACGGATTCTGGAAAAGAAGGTCCTGCCTAACAAATCTTCTGAGCTTTATTAATGAAGTGACATTACGGCTCGATGAAGGGAGAGTAGTCGTAGTATGCTTCCTTGATTTTCAAAAGGCCCTTGACTCATTGAACCATAGGTAGCTTCTGCACCAGCTAAAAATGTGTGGCGTTATCGGTGAACTACATCGCACTAACTTTTTGAATTGCATGGGTGTGCTCTGAGGAATCAGTGATACTCAGTGGAGTGCCCCAAGTTTCGGTGCTTGGTCAACTACTTTTTCTTATTTTGGTAAACGACCTAGCAGCCTGCTTGAGTTCACGTTGCTTCCTGTTTGCTAATGATGTTAAGGTCCTAGGAACCGACAGTAGATATACGCTTATCTCTGATTTAGAAAAAGTAATCGAGTGGACAAAGACACGAGACTTGCTACTAAACTTGGGAACGAGCTGCTTTATGACGACTTATTTGGCGACAACACAACTAGAACTATCAGAATAGCTGCTGCTCAGAAAGTGAAGGATATAGGTATTACTATCACAGGAGATTTTAATTGGTCTACTCAATGTTCCGAAGCAGCCAACAAGGCTTGCAAAGAATTGTTCAAACTGCGATCAGCGTTGTCATGCCGAAAACCTTCTGTCTTCATTCTCCTATACAAGGTAATCGTACAGCTTGAAATACTGGTTCAATCATAAGCACCGTTTTTGAAAAAAGATATCCCATGTCTCGAAAGGGTCCAGCGCCTTGTGACTAGGATGGTTGAGTGTCAGACAAGTAAAACCTATGAGGCCAGACTCAAGGATCTCGATCTGTTCTCACTAAAGTGTTGGCGGTTGCGAGGGGACCTAATAGAAGCCTTTAAGATTCTAAAGGGTCTCACGGGTAATAATATTAATGAATTACTGAAAATTCTCCCTAAAGCAGCTACAAAAGGTAATTCAAGGAAATTTTTATGAGTAGACCCAGGCTGCTGGTACGTGAACACTTTTTTGGCAACCGTGTGGTCAACCACTGGAATATATTCCGAAATGGTTTAATAAACCTCTCTAACGTGTTAAGCTTTAAGAGGGAATTAGATGCTAAATGGCATGCCTTATTTCCAAACATTGTCTAACACAAAAAAAACAGAAAACAAAAACATGGAATGTATTATTCCATTTTCTTTCGCATATCTGTCTAATCCTGGGCAACCTAACAGCATCTTAGCCCACGTGAGTCTATGACTGTGCAGCACTTTGACTCGATTAGGCTAGTGAGTTCACACATCATACATTGTTTACGCATATTATTACATTGTTTCCTGAATCGATGACCACTCACCGTGCTGGTGAAGAGAACCCCTACCTTACTTTCTAGATTTCCGGAAACAAGAACGTGTTAAACGTACGAACTATATACTCAATATCGAAGTGCCGGGTGCTCAACCACAGGCCGTCGAAAGAAATCTGGGCGAGTGATTGGCTTTTAGCCACCTTCAGCCTTGTGCAACTTGAACTTGAACTTTAGCATCTAGTGGTATTCATTCTTCAACCATCATGATATCATTTCAACATGATTAGCAATATGTGCATTTTGTAAGCATTTTCGCTTGCGAAAACAAACTTTTAACAAAATTTTTTATTTTATTTTCGCTTCACCAGGGACACATTACTCAAAGTCCTTTTGGTCAACTCGAGTATGAAGAAAGCTTTGCTGTCATCCAATCAAAGTTTGGCCACGCAGCGATTGGTTGAAAATCTCTCGTGCGCAATTAAGCGAACCCCTTTATGGCAGCTAGGGCAATATTGAAAAAAATCTTATTTAAAAGAACCTCATCCTTGTATCAAATAGACATGTGGATTATTTTTACTTATTTACTCGCACAATTGTCAATCGTGCTAAAGATCGATGCTACTTTGATAGAAGAACGTTTATTTTTGCGAGCGCAGTGTAAGGCAAAATGTCTTGAATTGTTTCAACGAAAGGAGGCGCGTGAGTCTTTCTTGGTAAGCAGTGGTTGCGTAAAAGTTCATTCTTTATTTGGAGTCTTTTATTTTCTTGTGCTCAATACCACTGCACGATTAACTGCACACCTTTCAAAAACACGTACAATCATTTTTATGTTATTTTCTACACATAAAACTTTTCTAGAACTAAGTTAAACATTTAGTTCGAGCGCTCGAATTCCTTTCAATTATACTAAATTATGCCTTTCACACGAATAAAGCTTATCAGATGTTTGTATTATACGCTTTATACTGAGCCTTAAAACTGTTGTAAAGCGTAGAAAATGTTTGAAGCTAAAAACTTTAATAAATCAGCACGGCAAAATTTTAATGAAAGGTGCGCATATCGCATTTGATTCAAAAAATTAAAATTACGAACTGGCCATTTTTAGCGAAGAGATCATATTGAATGCCCAAAAGCAAAATCTTTACTATTGTTTAAATTCTGTGCGTTCTCAAATCATGCTGAGTAATGTAGATGTGTTACGCATGATGACACAATTTGAGTTGTTACAAAACACACGGAAATAGAGCCAATTAAAATGAAATTCTTCAAAATCGTTCCCGCAATCCATGCGGTAGAACCTCAACAGATTTCCGGCTGATTATTCGAAGGAAATGCGGGGTAATTACGTGCTCAAATGTTGGCGTCGAACGTGATTTATTGTGGAAATCGTGGATTCTTGATTTCATCGCTAGCCCTCTTGAACTTTTAATGTGAAACATTGAAATAAGCGCAAATGCGTTTACAAACAAACTTAAATTTTAATTCTACGTTTCGTAGGGTTTTGTGTGGTAAATGGATTCGACAAAAGTCAAGCTCTTCAATTGTCGCTTCACTAAAGCTAACTTCGTTGAAATAGTTAAAATTGTCAAATGAAGTGTGGTAGACTTGTGTAAAAATTTATGACACATCTGTGTTTTTATTGGCAAAAACGTGAAGTATATACTACCCACAAAACAAACGAATATGCTCGCCTGGAATGCTCCCACGCTATCATATCCGCACGAATATTAAAAGATTGCTAAGGTGAGCAGTGTCATAGGTTTGGAGCTTATTAGCCAGAAGTATATTTTAAAGCAGCATGCTTGTGGCCAGAGATCCTCGTTGGTAATACATGTGGAGTTCCAGTGATATGCCGCTGTCTTAATTTACTCACGTAGCGCGTGGGAGAAATGTGCTCAACCTACATACGTTACCACTCTCAAGAATAGAAATGTATGTCAACAGTGGTTGAGGTAATAACAGCTGAAGCCTTTTATCCATTTTTGTAGGTGATGACATAGCAGTTGCATCGTTTCTGCTATCTCGATAAGCACAAGTATCCCTGGACCCAAGTGTCCGGTAAACAAATTCAATTATTATTTCGGATTCTCGAAATCGATTTTTAAAATCTGTATGCCTGAGCATCAGATGTGGGTCAGTAAACACGCAATAGAAAACGGTAAAATAGTTGAGACAAGCGATGAATGATTTCTTTAAGCGTGTTTTTTGTAGTCAAACCTGTATGGCAAATCGTGTAGTCATCAAAGATAGGACTTATACAAGTGGCATCAACGAAAATTGGATGTGGTAAAAATTAGCCCAAAGGAAGGAACATGTAGACCATATACTTGGAAATTATTGATCTAGTAAGCGTAAACTGTGAACTATTAATACGAATAATCAAAGCATAAACAGGCTTGATCTGAAACGGTGCAGTATTTGATCTCTTCTTCGTTAGTACGAGTTAACATCCATGGGATTTCAATTGGCTACTTATTTGTACGAAAGATTAGAGGTGTTGAATGAACAGCTATTCAATCACGTTCTCTGTAATGAGAATTACCGATGGTCGAATCAAGCTTTATTGTCAGAAGTGAAACGTTTGTCAAATATGCTATAAACGATTGCTTTCAAATATACTTTTATTTTAATTATTAGTCATTCGGTTTCAAACATTTTACGGTTTATTTCTGTAGTATTTTGAAAAAAAATTAAAAATTGATTAATTTGCTGACAACCTGCGGGTATGGTTGATATTGACAATAGCCATAAAGCACGATTTATTTTATTTCATTTTAAAGACAAATTTTTCACGTATTATGAGATTTGCACAATAGAATACGGGTTGGTTTATTTCAAAATTGGTTCCAATTTGTTTCATTTTTGAGAACAATATACCTTCATCGACGAATATCTCTAATTACCCAAGTGCCTGGAGAATAATTTGAGAATCTCGAATTTTTATCAAACGAAGTGAATGTTAGTAGAAAACTAAATCATTTGCTCACTACAGTCCTCCATTATCCATTTTATGGAGGCTGATTTCATCAGTAATAAACATCAGTAGAATCTGATTTCGTAGACACTGAATGGTAGAATCTATGCTGAAATATTTTGAGCTCAGAAATCAACGTCGTACATTCTTATCACCAGGGTATTCAAATTGATTCACATAGTGGATCTGGACCAAACATTGAAAGTGTTCTCTATAATTCTCGATTTACTTATTTTCCTGAATTTATACCATTCAAATCTAAACGCACTCCTATACCACACACTCCACGCTCGATTGAATCGTGTGGTTTGTGCAAAAACTAATCTAGAAGCAGATACCGAGGAAGTGATGCAAAATTCGCCCTTGTGATAAACAAGCATTTCCGTGAGCTACGCTTTTGCGCAGATCTGTTTTTTACGGTGCATTCGAATTTAGTGATCACACCTCACAGAGCATAATAAATTTGCGGTTATTGATTCCTTGATATATTAACATCACTCAGCAATAAAACCACTTAAGTGGCAAAAAATTCTTTAATTGCATTAAACGTTCAAGTAACTAAAATATCATCTGATTCCCAATACTGATAGCCGAGTTTTATCCGAATGAGGAAAACGGTACCTTAGCAACTTTGCTGAAAAATTCGAAATCAACCCTTTCTTAATTAAAGCGAGATAAACAAAGTTATACTTGAATGCCACTGTTACATAGGGTTCGTACAACGAACCACGATGTTCAAACACAGAATCACAAAGTGATTCTTGGTCAAGCACTCACGGCACTTATGGATAACCAAAGTAATGTGTTGCTAACACGATACCTTTGCAACTTTGATGAAAGATTCGAGATCATCCCTTTAATAATTAAAGCGAGATAACCAAAGTAATGTGTTGCTCACATCCCCATCCCTTACACACCACTACCGGTTTCTGGCTGTTTGCCGTCGTCAGGTGGAGGCAGTAAGATCAGTTTCAGTGAGCCTTGAAACAGTGGATTAAAGGTAAACAAGGTTATACTTGTATGCCAACTGTTATATAGGGTTCGTACAACGAACCACGATGTTCAGACACAGAATCACAAAGTGATTATTGGTCAAGCACTCGAGGCGCTTATGGATGACCAAAGTAAAGCGAGCTAAGTTTTAACAACCATTGTTCCATCCCAATTTTCCAGAATCTCTCAACCCTGTGTGACAGCCATCATTGTTTGAAATGTCAAAGCACGTACGACACGCCAATTGTCCGTGATATCATCGGTGTCATCTCGAATGACAGAATGCATTTACCCTTTTTCGCTCCGTTCTAATTGTGGTCTGGTTTATGAATCTTGCAGCCATAACTGAATTGGCTGTTCCGGTTGTCTTGGTCACCACCATCTGTCACCAGACAAATTGCCCGCGCCTCAATCATCGCACACATTAGGTGTGAAAATTCAATCACGGTTGGTTGTCAAGGTTAAAAATACGTGTGTGAACAACATTGTTTGTGGGTCAGCATGTGTTTGTACACATAGGTCGTCGGCATACATGGTTTTCCGTCTGAGGTTGTCTGTCAAACTGTTTCCTGGAGGAATTCTAGTAATGTCATGAGATTAATTGGAATTCTGTCAACTGTGGTTGGTCGCGATTCCACGAATGACCCACAATTCCAATGCAATTTTTTGTATCTAGTTATACTTTTCGAATAATTTTTCGGCCCTTTGATTTAATCTTCAAGCTAGATCGTAGGACGATAGAATATAACCACCCGATTAGGTGAACACTGTGCTAGGTTTCTTAACATTCTACAGCTTTTAAAAATTCTATTCAGCATTTCAATTGCTACTTGAAATATTTAGCATGTGTGAGACTGTGTGAGACCAAAAAATTTAATACTATATCTAATCAAAGTGATCGAGTTTACTAAATCTAAAAAGCATGCAAAAATTCACCTTACTGTCGATAAAACCTATCGCGTGTTTCCCATAAAAGGAAAGTGTACAGCTAAGTTGTTTTACGAAAAGGCTTCCGTTCACTTCTAGATCTCATGCCTACATTACTCTATGTGATGAAAGCGGGTTTCCCTCAGTAATTGGAAACAATTAGGTCAAACAAAGCAGAGCATAGCCAATGAATTCTAGCGACATATGACCCCCAATGCTTACAGATTTATCGATTGACTGATTCATATAATGTATAGGTATTTCATAACTGTCTGTAACAGTGCCGTGTTTTCGTTCACATCCTCTTATATTAAAAACCACAAATATGCGAGTACCATAATACATTCGACAAATGTAAACGACCTGAGCGAAATTACTACGTGATTTTACATTAGAGATCCGTGTTTCTTTGAAATAAATCTATTTAAAAGTTGACTGTGGCATTATTATTTATTCGTATATAAATTTTTTAACTTTTGTACTCACTTTTATGGCGAACAAAATTAGATAAACGCATTCATCTTGAGAAAGAAGTTGTGAAATGCTTGTCTTAAAAATTTCGCGAAAATGGTGTTCTTTTTGATGCTGGCAATCGATAGATGTTGCGAAACAATTTTGCAAGAATGAATCGTTTATTTTAATGTACGTAGCTGCCAAAGTTGAACTTTTAAATTCACAATTACATTATTGCAAAGATTTTGCGCATATATATTCAAACAACAAACACGGGCTTTAATTTCGCCTTTTTACGAAACGCTAAATTTTATTTTTGCCAATGCAATCAGGTTTCGCGCATAAATCCATGTCTTTATTTCAAATAATTCTGTCCAATTCGCATAGTGGTCATTATTTTTCCGATGTATCGCATTTTTGATTAATTCTTGTATCACTTTTTGTACAGGAGACATGGAAACAAGCCAATTTGTACAGGCATGATTTCAATACGTGTTTTGAAGAACATTTCGATTATTGTAGCAATAACGTAAGTCCATGATGAATTATTTTACAGGCTTGTTGAATGACACCTGGCCTAACTAGTAGAAAGTACACAACAATTATAGGAAATTTTACTCGATGAAAGAAAAGTTGTGCATTCATACAGATAAAATTAGAGTAATAAAGCATTTCATCTTGTCTACACCGGGAAAAAATAATATTTGTTATTATCATTGATTCGGTCTTAATCTACTTATGGAAAACCATATCGGGAGTCTCGACACTAGTTAAGTGTATCCGAGAATTACTGGTGTCATTTTATACCTAATTATGAAGTATCAGCTTTGAACCCAGGAATCCCTATAACTCGGGAGTTTTCATATTCATAGATTTATTCATAGATGATATGCAGGTAAATAGCTATGCTTTACAAGACCCACAAAAATTTACAACGGGTCGGATGGTAAAACAATATCAAAATATTGTCAGATTATTGTCAAACGTGAAAAACATACTTGTCCATGTGGATATCTAGTGATTTCTTGAAAGCGTCAACGGTTCCAGATTGTACCACATGAGTAGATACACTGTTCCACAATTGCACATTGCGAACGGAAAATGCATATTTGAGGTAGTTCAACCTGCTAATTGGTTGGTAAATTTTCAATTGGTGACCTCACAGATGTGTGTTATGGGAAAGATGAAACAAACGATTGTAAGGGTGATTTGTTTGATTAAGCATTATCCAAAATGAATATTAGTGCTCCTCAAGAGGTGGTTGAGGACTTCCATCATATTTACCTTCGTACCACACGCGTGAGATAAACTTCGCCCCACAACCAACGAGGTTTTGATTCCAATAAATTTTATCGTTGCCAATTTTCTAGTGGTTATTCAATGTACAGTACCAAATTAAGGTTGACCAAATTTTAACTAGAATAGTTGCGTGAAAATGTTATGTAAGAGGAACTATTACCACGTTAATAAAGTGTATTCTAAGAGGTAGTATGAAAGCTCTTGGTGTAAACTTTATGACCTGTAAAAAACAAGAAATAACTGCTAAATCTTCAGAGATAATGAAAAGCTTTTTGGTTCTAATAACGTTATTTACTGCATCCTCTAAATGCTGAGACCAATATTACATTTAATGTTTTATCTTTTCAGTGCTTTTTAGCTTGCGATCAGGTGCCAGCTGAGTGCAAATTACAATGTTCCGTAAGTTTTACGACGCATAATTAGTTGTTTCTAAGATCTTTAATAATTTTCGTTTTATCTCTCTGAAGTCATGAGTTTATAGATTTCCGTGCGAATTTGATGTTTGGTTTAGCTGCTGTGATTTAAAACACATTATTTCTGAAAAAGTAGTGAAACAAACTTGAGATCACCTGGCAAAAATAAAAACGAAAATGATTTGGAACCTTACAAAAAATGTAATAATTCCAGCGGTTTTATTGCAATTATTTTGGTTTGCACGTGGCACAAATTGGGACAGATTCACTCAAGTCTGCACTGATTGGATATTTGGTTTAAATAAATCGTTATTTTTATATTGAAATAAAAGTTGAATTTCAATCCAGATATATGCATATTCATGCTGGGTATTTTCTAATTATTTACTAGTGCGCAAGTGATTTTGTGTGTTCTTTCCTGTTTTCCTTTTATGATTTTTTTTCTACAAAAAATTAAGAAAGCAAATATGAACATAGAAGGGACTAGTTAAAAATATCCAAAAGAACGCTGTCTGTTGGAGCAAATTTATAAAATATCAAAGGAATTTCTCGACTGCCATTCAACAAATTTTCGACTTAGCGTATTTTATTCTTTTTTTATTTTATTTGTTTGTCATTTCAATGTAATGCAACCTTTTGTAATATAGGTCAGTTATTTGTTATAATTCGTTGTACCTAGTTGAAGTTTCACACTTAGACTCTAAGACTTCACTCTCTGTTCCAACGAATCGACCTCTGAAATCATTACCACTAAGGCCATCATTAAATCCTGTATATCTAATTCCACCGTGCAAGCATTCAAATGTTCGGTCAAGCAGCCTTCGAGTCTAAACTGCAGTCGTAACGTTTCTTGCTTTAGAAGATGTTTTACTTAGAACATTTTGCATCTAGTGCGATTTTACGTCGAAAAATACATTATTCTATTGCCATTTCTGAAATCTTGAACACTTAAATGCTTTTATGTATATCTAAACTTAAAGAATAATGCCCACGGCCTCCCATCCTCTCATGCACCTATTTAGTTTTAGTCTCCCAGCACGTAGTCATATACTCACCCCTTGAATACCACAATTTCGCATAAACTTTCGTCGAAACTTTTACTTAATTCGTGTATGTTTTCGCTGGAACTCTGAACAATTAAAATGTTACATTAAGTGAAATGATTTTCACAGCAAAGTTAAGAGCTTTTATATTGAATTACCCCGATTTGGGCCCCAGTTTACTAAAATCGATTTGTGTTTCCATAAAACCCGCATTTGAAAAACAATTTTTCCAATCATACATTTATACCAATTATTCCCCACTCTATATCATATATGAAATTGACCATATTTGTCTTTTTATTCGCCCGGTTAGAACTATCAAAGTACGGTCTAGAAGAATTTCATGCGTTTAGTAGTTGTTATTGTATGACTATTCGCATTTCATCGGTCGAATCTTGAATCTTGAACCCTGAAATACCGTCATGTTGTGATCGCCCCAAAATACAATTTTTGAATTCTCGATTCTATTTGATCAAATGTAAAACGCGTTCTGGTTTTGGCCATAAAACCAACAACGGAATGTTGGAGTGATGTGTTTTCGTTTCTCTCAGTTTGCAACAAACTAAACGGAACCAATGAACCCGATGCAAGTGGGCATCACTTTCACACTTTAAACAAACACAACACAAGGAATAATTCCCGGTTTGTCTTGTCAAGAACGCGGAAATACGACATGACCGAAATTCCGATCCACCTTTCAACAAACAGATACACGGATATCGGAATGCATCGGGTCGAGCAGGTCGATGAACTACACGAGAATTTTCCGTTGTTGACACGTTTGACGCGTTTAACACCTGTAGTTTGGCAGACCAATTAGACTATCGGCAGCATCGCTACAGGTCGAGGATGTGTGATGTCTGTTGACCTCCATCATCATATCTCGTGTGAAGAACTCCCCCCGCTGAGACAGAAACTGACATGTGCATGTAGATCGCCCGCTGTGATTTTTGATTGCTCATTACAAATTCTAATCCCTGGGGTGGGCGAATACATCTCGATGAATACACGACGAGTTTTCATCAACCAACATCAGCGTCACTGGTAACCGAAGTTCAATCAATTCGCGCCTAGATAGTATAAATGTTCGTTGAAATGAGATTTTTCTGTCCAACAAAGTGACGCATCTAATCCAGAGGAATTTGGCGCTGATCAAATAGCACAAATCAACTGTCGCTCGGTTTTATAGAAAAACATTTACTAAATTTTGGTTAACAGAAACATAAGCGGTATCTCACCAGAGTCGCTCATTTAAACACTCCTCGTTCGGGCATTTTATACCTTTCATTCATCGAACAGCAAAGCTTATTTGGTCAAAAAATATGATCTCGCATTTTACCACTAGTAGGCTCCAGTCAAATAGGAACACATCTGTGTAAGTTAATTCGAAAAAATGCATTTAATAATTTAATAACTAGCGCAAAAATGATTCCCTCCTTTCTAACAATTAATTATTTTTCATTGGTAATGCGCGACTCACCTGAACAAATTCATTTAAGCCTTTTGTGGCATGGCGTATGCTAAAACTGAACCGCCACTGCATATGTTTGAGCTGTAAATGGTTTCAGCTGATAAAGTTTTCGATATACCCTTTGCCCGCTATGGTTAAGATAGGGTTGGAACCATCACATTACACTGAACATTATTCTCGTTCAATGGTAAGTGAATACTAACGTAATATTAGTGATAATAGATAATTGTCTACCGAGCCTGTTAGTCATTAGCTTAAATTTTTCATAAGCTGTACTGATCTTGATTGTCCATATTCCTGTATTGTATCGTTAATGTGTACGACAGTTGCCAGTAAATTATGTTTCCATTTCCATTGCAATCATTGTTTCGCATTCATAACTCACGATACTTAAAACAAGTTAAAAGTGTTTTCTTTCGCATTTTTTGTCTTTAATGTGTATTGAAATGTGTTGCATGGACGATTGAATAAATAATTAATTCCAAGCATTGCCGTTCCTTCAAGTTATGTTTGAGATATGCTAACACGTCACTGATTTTTTTCGTGCACTCAATAAGCAATATATCACATGGATGAGCTACGAGGGTTCTACAATGAATGATTTCTAATACTTCTGCTTCTCGGAGTTTTGAATATTTCGGTTCCACTGAAGCATCAATAAAGCCATAAGTATGAGTTCCTACAATTATTCTGCGTACGCAATAAATATCATCCAATCTCAACTTTCAATAATCCTATTCACACACACAGAACGATGGGTGCAAACAACAACTCATAAAACAGCCATGACCCGTGTGTGTGTGGCACGGAAATGAGCAAACAACGACGCTGTGGATTTTAATTTCCCTCATCCAACGTTTGTCAAAAAATAATTAAAAGCTTGCGCTCAATCTGAGACGCGCCCGGGCAACCTGGGCGTGCAACACGTCAATGTGAACGGGGCGTGTGTGCGTCACAGCTGACGTGTACACGCGAAACGGTAAACGGATGTCACCGTCAAATGTAACAATAATTCACGTGAAGCTGCGCTAAATTCACTCCCGAGCAGTTCATATCGATACACTTGAGAACAGTTGATTAACTTGGGAAATCACGTGTCAAAGTAATTTGGCAAACAAAGCGAGCGTCCCGTTGAGCCCATATCATGGGCGGGGTCATCACAGAAAATGTTTCAAATATCCGGCTACCATAGATTGGTTGATGAGAAAGCGTAAAGGAAGCTTCTAAAGCGGTGTACTACCGATATCCATGACACTTAGTCTGTGGTTTCAAACTACGACTTTGATTAAGAGTCTTTTCAACAAGAAAATATATGGTATTCGTAAGAAGCCGGTTTAACAGTGACTTTAAGGTTTACCACTTAACCGCTGTTTCAAAACTAGCTGAATCTAATCTCGTTACCTCCACCTGATGAAGGTAAACAGTCAGAAAGCGGTTGCGGAGTGAGTGAGCAACACTAACCTTTGGTTTTCATTAACGTCTTGAGCATTTGTCCAAGAATCACTCAGTGATTATTTAGTGGAACATCGTGGTTCGTCGTACGAATCCTATTTAACAACAGCTTTCAAGTCTAACTTTGTTTACCACTTTCCACACTTTAAAGGCTCACCGAAAATAATATTGCTGTTGTGGTGTATAATTGCAGGGTGTGTGAGCAAAAAAATTCACTAAAATACGAAGCATATTTACTAGCTGTCTTGCTAATGCTTCATAATTTTATTATCTATCATTATCCGAGAGTAAGCAGCAATTGGAAATGGTAGTAACTGTGCGAAAATTGTTTTAAGTAAATCGCAATTAACGCTCACTTCCAAATTCATTTCGGTTCACCTGGCGATTTGTCTATTTGAAATAGCAAGTCAATTACAGTCGGTCTCATTTATAGGTCCAACTATTGCTGTTCAAATATCAGTCATATTTGTTATTGATCGGCTAAAAAATTATACAAGTTCAATTTCGATTTATTGAATAAGACATCCGGAAGCGATGCTCCTGAGGAAAAAGATTTTCGTTGCATACACCGCACAAACACAAGCTATAACACGTGCATTAAGATTAAACTTTTGGCTCACGCAACTTTGAGCACACACGCTTCCTTATTTTTATCTACGATGCACAGAAGGTGAAAGACGTGGCTGAGGTGTTCCTATTAAATGCTATAATTGGGCATATAAATGATCGTTTGATTACATAAAATAGATCAATCTTGACATATTGTAAGTAACAGCTGGACGATGTTTCAATATGGAGCTAAATCATATGTATTGGTTATTGTTTATTTGGGCAAAGATTAATGAGACGCATAAGGAAAGCAAGCCTGTATGTATAGGCTCTATTATCACCTTATAATTGTTTATTACTGCTGATAAACTATGTGTAATTTTTAAATTTACAAGATATACAGTTTTTCCGTATTTCACCATGCGGATTGCAAGAAAATCCCCAACTTTTGGGAGCAAATAGAAGAAAAACAAATCACTCGATTTTATCAAACGTAACGGAGTATTTTTGATCTTTTCAGCCAGATAATGGCATCGGGTGTCACATTGGATGCGCGTTATTAGAACAAATTGAGCATCCAAGACCGGGAACATGTCCAGTCACGAACAAGCGAAACGCTTCTCAAGGAGCGGGGGATCCACGTTGCTATGACAAATGCCAATCAGACAATAGGTGTCCCAACCCGTTGCATAAATGTTGCGAAGATGAGTGTGGAAAAGTTTGTGTGCATGTAAGTCTATCTGATTCCTGATTCTGTTCTATCAGGAGATCAAACCTTGTTTCTCCGTTTAGTAGCGATCATTATATTTATCATAATCGCAACTTATTTCATTAATAAGATTAATGCGGAATCCTACACTAAAACTGAATTTTGAATGTTCGTGCAGGTGCTGGTCGTCTTTGAGCGTTTTTGGAACCCGAAAACACACCACTTACCAATACTCTGACGTAAACAATGAGAAAACTTTATTGAATTATGGCTTTATACTGATGAAGCAATAGCATGCTTCCTGATGATGAAAAAGACAGCCCGACTAATCATTGTCAATTAAAAAATTGCGCATTATGGAGCAAGCCATTATTTTTATCATTTTGAAATTCCACAATAATTGCATTGTGAGACAGGCGGTCGACTAATTCTCGCTATATTTGCTCGGGGCTTTCCATCCAGAGATTGCAGGCAACTTCAGGAAAGCTGAACTGTTTCTCCTACAGGACAGCAAAAATCTAGAAACTTTGGTTTAGAACCAATAACTCCTTCGTGGTGTCTGGTCTGCATTCGGGATGGTGAATCTGTGTATGCAATTTTTATTATATTCCATGTTTCCGAAGTACAGTATGCTCAACTGCTTTTGCGGAGTTATATGCATTACGTTTATGAGTAGCGTAGGCCGAGGTCACTGCCGAAAACTCGTGTACGCGAATAAAGTCATTTACTTCTTTTCTTCTTCATAGATACCATCTCAGAAAAAGTATTTCGCTATAGTGCTTAAATGATATTCACCACAAACCACCATCATGTCAGGTCACGTTTTTTCCATGTCTAATTTTATCACTCTCTCCGAACTCTTAACAATGATTACATTGAATTTTATCATACGTTTTCATATTGCGACATCACACCTTCTTTTAATTATTCCTACGCTTTCGGTTTGATTCTTTTACTGTCTATAGTAATTTTATAAAAGACCATATTTTATAAATGGCCACATATTTGAATCGTTTTCTTCATCTCATCAACATTTGTCATCGCTGCGATGATGTTTACAGGACCCAGGCTGGTTCGTGTGGAGCACAAATACTTTAATCCTAGGTTGAAAATGCTCTTCGGTTTTATTGCAGTTTTATGGTCTCGGCACTTGTCCAGACCACTAAGCTCCTACACAAACACAATCACCCCTGACATGTTTCAACGGTCAATTTAATCAACAACAGTTGTGGGCAAATTTTGAACACTTGAAAACGCATAGTGGAGTAAAGACAGCTATTAGTCATCATACTAATACACAACTCGTTAAAGATGTATTCTAACGTCCACTCAACAACCAGGAAACCATTGGAAATCCAAAATAACTAGATAACAATTCTCAGAAAAATTATTGTGTAAACTTTTTTCATTAGTGATTTGTTGCTCACATCCCCCGAAATTACACTCCACTACCGGTTTCTGGCTGTTTGCCGTCATCAGGTGGCGACAGCAAGATTATATTCAGTGAGCCTTGGAACAGAGCATAAGTGTTAAACAAAGTTATACTTGAATGCCACTGTTGCATAGGGTTCATACAACGAACCACGATGTTCAAACACAGAATCACAAAGTGATTCGTGGTCAAGAACTCAAGGCGCTTATAGATGACCAAAGTGATGTGTTGCTCACATCCCCCGAAATTACACTCCACTACCGGTTTCTGTTTACAGGACCAATGCTGGTGCGTGTGAGGCGCAAAGTGTTTAATCCTAGGTTGAAGATGCTCTTCGGTTTTATTGCAGTTTTATGGTCTCGTTGCTTCCAAATCGGCACTTGTCCAGACCACTAAGCTCCTACACAAACACAATCACCCCTGACGTGTTTCAACGGTCAATTTGATCAACAACAACTGTGTGTAAATTTTGGACACCTGAAAACGCATAGTGGAGTAAAAACAGCTATTAGTCATTATACGAATACACAACTCGTTAAAGATGCATTCAGTCGTCCGCTCGACAATCAGGGAACCATTGGAAATCCAAAATAACCAAATCACAATTTTTATAAAAATTATTGTATAGACTTGTTTCATTAGAGTTTGTATGCAACAGAGTAAGCGCAATCGACAAGCTGCGATGCTATACGCACTTATTACGTTATGGTGTGTTGTTCTTTCAAGTGCTAAAACATACTTGCTTCGTGCTACGAGAATGAAATTTCACTATCTCTGAATTTGTAATGGTGTCACCTTGATTAATATTCCAATCCTATTTTTCCTTCTCGTGAATATCGCTAATGCTTTGAGTTGGTTCTATCCCATTGACCAGACTAGTTACAAATTCACTAGTCAAGCAAAATAGATTTTGAGTGAAATGCTTCAAATTCACAAGATACAGTTCTATTTGTAAATAGATTGCGATTGTCAAAGATGAAAATCAATGTAGGTTGCACGTTTGTTTCAAACTATGAGTTGAGTTGCATGGGGAACATTTGTGCTAGGCTGTGATTTGAGTTGCTCACGATCTACCATCAGTTTTCAGGTATACTTATTGCAATAATAATCTAACTACTCGGACATCAGGTGAAGAAACCCATTGGTAATTCGTTATCTAAATTGTAAAGCTCGTTGGAAAGACAAGAACTCCGGTGAAAGATACAAAATAAACCGATATGAAGCAACTACTCCTATTATTATTTACCATGAAGATAGTAATTAATTATGAACCTGGAAGCTGGGTTTTAACTGGTTATTGGACGGGCATTGATGTCAATAGACTGATTTATTATTACTATCTAAACATAACCGAGTATGCAAATACAACAATAAAAAATTCGAACCGAAGGAAAATATTTTTGTTCCACAAATTCATGAAAGAGCTGTCACAATTGGGTCTGATTAATCACCACGCACCGATTGGGAGACCTGGTTCGGTGCCCAGCGACTGTCACCGTAATTTAAAATCACAACCAATTATTATATCACAATCACATTTTATGAGACCTCCAGCGTGACGGTTGCACTTTCTTGGACGTTTCAGCCGTTATTTGACGACATTGTCCCGGCGCTGGCACCCAAACTGGTACCATTCATCGCGAATTCTTCGTCAAACCTGGTTGACTTGGATTGGTCCGCTGTCTACTCGACACACTCATCGTTGACCGGCCCGGTTGTGTTCATCTTACAAACTAGAATATGTGTGTGCAAATACTTCGACCTCACACAAGTGACCGGATGGCAAACGTTGATTATGGTATGTTTGTGGAACAGCGTGGCAATATGCCACATTAAAACAAACCTGGTTTGACTAAATAGCGCGTAACATTTTCGATATCGCAATTTATTCCCTGAAGTGGTATGCTCATCGGATCGGTGAGTTTTAAAGTAACACAAAATGTTTGAAAATCCCTTTTTAAATGGCATCAACATAATAATTTCATAATCCACAATGCGTACAGGTATATAGAATCAACTTCTTGCTCACAAATATCTCCTGAGACATACACAACAATATAAAGTATCTGATCACGTAGCACTGGCTAACCAGGGCTCGTGTAGAATTCTTTGAGTTTCTAACGCGGTATTAAATTTCCCCAACTGGAAATAGAAGCATTGCCCTTTCTGTGAAGCAAATAGACTAATGCTTTGTAATATCACGAAATATATCAACATGACGACATAATATCTCTCAAAAATATCATTGAACGAAAGATCTAAATATTTCTATCAAGCACAGCTTTAGCGGGACTTGATGTCCACACGGATAGAAAATTCAAGTTTCAATCGGACAATCTGCATTCAAAATTTCAGTCGTACACCACAAGTTCGAATCCCATCGCGGTTGTAAATTTCAGAAACGTGCATAACCACAATTTCTTCACAATAATCGAGTATAATAAGTCTACTCACAACCGTTGGCAAATTAACTTCGGCATCGCAACACCATATCCAGTCTGTAAAATTATATCATCTTGGAGCTTCCTGTTAAAGAAAGCTTAGTTAAGCTCTTGAATTCGGTTCCCAATTGTTTCCTATTCGGAAAAAATGCTTCGATCAAGTAATGATTTGGTGACCATATAATTTACTTGCGACTTAGTGCTCTCTAATAAGTCGAATTAATCCATATCATTCTTTAAATTCGTTGACAAAATGTGTCTTAATGCAAAGATGCAGAAATGACAGGATGGCCCTTCATATTTTCCAAGGTATAACTAGCCCTTTGAGTCACGTGCGAGTGAGACTCAGAGATTTTTCACTGCAACCGATAAATATTTTTCTCATTAAAACTTTTTCAACTAGACATAAAAACACAATTTCACCTAGAGCACTTATGAGAGCCTTCCTCGAAGTTAACGACCATAATTCAAGGTATATCAGTAGTCGTTCTTTGTAAAGCAGCAATTTGCTTTGATCATTGCCTCTTCAAGGTTATACCGTTAATTGGATTGTAGCTTCATCCGTTTTTGAAAGTGATCATTTATTAAATCCAATTTACGTAACATACATTTAGTAAAGAATTTTCTAACATTCCGTTCATTGTGTTTGATTCTATAAGAATAGCATTGCGGTTTGGGACTCCAAGATCATGAAATCTCCAGCATAACTTCGGTTTAGATACAAGAGATTCGATACTTAGTTGGAAATTATTATAGAAGAAATGACGGAGTTCGATTTTAACTGACAAACGGGGTTTCACCAGGACAAAACCAAAGAAGCGAAAAAGATGTCTAACCTTTCATTTGTTTAAGGTGATTCATCGGTTTATATATACAGAAAACCGGATTAACAAACGAGTGGAAGTGATAAACCCGATATGAAATACGAAAACTTTAACCCTTTTATTTTAGATTATAATGTGTATAATTCGTTATGCTATATCATATCGGTTTTCGATATGAGCTGTTCGCGGCTGAAATATTCCATCCGCTGCTCCGAGAAATTCGATTTTGTGAGGTTTTACTTCGGTTATTTTTTACATTCAGTTAAATTAATATGGATATTTTTTTCAATTTAGAAGAACTTCACACAGGTTTAGAACAATAAATACAATTTTTTTCTAATTGTAACGCAATCAATCGAAAGGCTAGTGCAGCCTAGCGAAATAAACATAAAACGTTAGACAATGATTGCATCTGTATCCTAAGTAGAAGTGCATTGAAAATAATTTTGATACGTCACTTCACCTTGAGAAAAAACGTTTGCCCAACTTCCTGCAGATTTATTCCTAACTAATAAGTGTTTTCTCTATCTGAGTTTGCTTAAATTTAATTGAAGACACGAAACTTAACATTGCAGAATCCCGCAGTCCGGTTTATAGCTTGTGTCGAATTCAGGAGCAAATAAAACTGTCTGCATGCGCTTGTTCGGGTTAAAGAACATGTTAGTATTGCCATCCTAATCCCAGGGTGATTTCAATGCTCGAATTTCGTCTGCAATTTTCCACTCTTACAAGACATACACAGAACAACGGTATAGTCAAGTTAATACTTGGTGAAACATGGAAATGCCTCCCTACACGTCACATTATCGAAGGTCATTTAACGCTTTTACTTCGCTGTTATCAAACGACTAAGGTCGATTTCAAACTTTCAAGACTTTATGCATAATGAAATGCAAAGTATTTTTCTAATTTATATGTAAACAATTTATAAACACTCGCCTAGAGCTGAAAATTCGCAGGGTTTCGGTTAAAGCCTTTCATTCCTATTTTGTCGTGCACTCAAAGTCCTCTCCTGATGACTTAAAAATGACAAAACTAATCGCGTGAGTGCCAATAAGCATAGTTTGACTAGCTATGTATTTCTGTTCAAGGTCAGTGTCATCAAAATTATGCATCTCAGTTAAAATTCGTTTTATTTCGCCAAATACCCTGCCCATCATGGTCATATATTCGGGTTCTTGATCAGCGACTTAACGCAGGTAATGTACAATATATTATAGACACAGAATATTTGATTCGAGCTGTGATTACGAAGTAGGAACGTTTTCGCAGTTTAGGTAAAAGGGCGCTAGGTTAATCTTTCTATGCGATATTTAATCGACAATTGCCCTCAAACCTAATACCTTAAAACTGTTATATTAATCTCTGATGCGATATAGCGCAATGCCCAGCGGAGATAACGATTTGCCTCGCATGTTACCCGAACCGGAGTTAAGCACTGAGTAAACCAAGTTATCTCGGGAGTACTCTGACACAAGTAATAGGGAGAATCTCTAAACAGACCGGAAACTCTTATCGAAAATCGACCAGAATTCGGGCTACGGAAATAATGCACGAGTATGGTTCAAATAAAACTTGTCAGGAACATAAAATGAAGGAAGGGAATCACCGGTTAATGAACGATTTTCAATTCTATGAGGCAATTCGATCAGATCCGGCGTGGTGAAGGCTTGAATTGGACCAATATGTAAGATATCTCCCAAATAAGATGGAAATGAAAAAGGTTTGAAATTGAGGTGGCTTTCGCCGTGCGCAATCAATTATCGTACGTGTTTGTTATTCCTTTTTGTTTGCATAATAAACGTTTGGCCGATTGGTGTTTCATCGTTTCGCAAGATTCGGGATGAAGATGGTTAGCGTTGGATCGATTGTTCTCGGGGTTTGAGTTGACGACGTAATCGACGTGTGTAGCGTCATCACCTCGATCCGCTTGAATAGGTCGACACAATATGTCTGATACAGCACATCATTCAGCGAATTTTAGTTTTTTTTCCAAATCCACGTCGGTTTTATCTTGTGCGTTTGCGTCGTGTTTAAAGAACAGTTTGAATCCTTGGCGTGACTTGGCCTGATGACAAACTTCGAGTTCTACTTCGTTCGGTTTCTCAATCTAAATCGCAGGTTTTGTTCTAGGACTAGTGGCGGGACTTTAAAAACCTTCTCAACTGTACGTTTTCGGATATAACGAGAAGTTTTCATTTTTATCACAATCGACATGCTTCCATTCGTTGATGTTTTATTTCGAATTTAGTTGGACCGAAACTTGTTCATTAAACTGATGACCTGTCTCCATGGTAGCGTATTGATTCATTCACTTGTAAATTCTTGTTAGCTTTTTCAAGTGGTTGCAAAGTTTCTAATTTATTCTTGTCAGTGTACACCTGTCGGGAATTTTCCTTGAGTGCATCTCTAATATCATTTCTCGAACCACCATTTTTGTGTGTAAATCGTGTAAGGAATGAAGACAATCGTCAAACAACACGGAATGACACCTTCATGGTTACTTTAGTGGGAATAGTGGCAGTTGCTTTATTGATGAGTTAGATAAATCATTTTGCGTAAATGAGAAATTATATAAGAAATTCAGGTACCAAAGTGATTTGATCAAAGCCGTCGTAAGCAAACCTCATTTACTTTTAATTCTGCAACTTTATTTCAGTAAGACTTATGTTAACACTGTGATAGGACTATGAACGAGCTGAATGTTCTAGATTGCTTTAGCAAGACAACAATTAATGTCGTTGATAACATGTTTAAATAATGCACCACCTTAATAAGTTGAAATCCGATTGGCCCCATAGACGCATCAATTTGGTGCTAAGCTAGACGCCTTCGAACCTGGCCGAATGTATCAGTTCCGAATAGCTGCTGTCAGTCCTTCTGGCTCGAGGGGATTTGGGGAGCCATCTGAACCGTATCCACCACAGCCAACTCCACCTGATGTGCCCAGTCCACCGCTCAACCTCACCGATGCAAGCTGGAGATTTTACGCCATGGGAACCATCGATGTATTGATCAAATGGGCACCACCAACCAAAAGTGACCTCGCGGTAACAGAATACTCCGTAAGTTAGCTTACTCATAAACGTCTGTTGTTGAGATAAATATTAGAGTTACACGTCCTCAGTCAAACTGTTCACACATGAATAATCTTTATTTGGTTATGTCGACTCTTCTCGATAACATTTCACGCACGTTGTTTGCAGTATGAATCGTAAAACATTCAATAACCGAGGGGCCAATTTGGTCCAAATTACAAGCCAGTTTATTCTATCGGTTTTTATACAATACCGGTGCGATCGGACAATATTTCGCACATTACTTTGCCATGTCCACTTGATGGTATTCTGGTCTAGCAATTATTCGCAGTCACTCAGTAACATAAGCTTCGAAATTCTGCAGAGAACCACTTGTAAAATGCATGTTCCACCTAATTTTTGGCAAACATAATTTGCCCTAAAAAGCTTGTTCTTCATTAAGGAATCACTCACCGGTTAAATCAAAAAATAATACTAACAAATACAAACGAAAATTAATTTTTACTGTAATGTCGGAAGTTGGACGAAAAACGTGAGTTAATACAATGTTGAGGAAGCTAGAAAACATTCCATTTTTCGAATCCTAAATCGAGCAAGTTTTCTCGCAAAAAAATATGTTACGTTAAAAGGTCGAATGTTGTCTGTAATTTGAATTTGAATTTATGGTTTCAAGTAACTTTCAGTGACTCGTATCGTGTATATTTATCTCGGCAATTGTAGAAGGCAATCCTGTTACAAGCGCTACGGAAATCGTTCAAGCTGTTTTAGATGATGTTGACTTCTGATTATGTTGCCATCCAATGTAAGCTGACAATTCTGACGTCATTAATCCAATCGATTCCCGTTGAAACTCATGTCAGGACGAATATACTCTGCACATTTTTATTGAGACGTTTTTCACATGACGTCAGTTATGATCGCCACGCGGATCCAAACAGTGAACTATTTGGATAGTGGTTAACACGTTCAACGTTCGAGAGCTGGGTGGTCAGATCCATGGTGTGATTGAGGATATTTGCTGTACCTCGCCCCACACATGTATGAAATATTCTAAAAATCGTAGAAAATTATCTGCGGCATTATAGCAATCTGTCCCGTCATTTAAATCCTCTGACAATTCCACCGAATGGAACCGTAAATTAGGAACGGCCCAGCAGCCTGATGGTAGAAAAAACTTGCTAAAAAAATCACACGACGACAGATCGATCAAAATCGATCTAGACAAACTAGATCAACTTTTAGTTTACCTTGGTTTATTTATGCATTGTCAATCTATGCAAGCTTTTGGGTTAAATAGAAATGCACCTTTATTTAGCGATGGGGTATCGACGCGAATTTGTCAGTGTTACGATGCAGTATTCATTTTCTTTTAATCAATCTGGATGCTTCATTATTATAGATTCAACTTTAATTGTTGGAAGTAATTTGAACTAACTTTGTCGGTGGATGAAGCCTTGATCGAGTGCCCAGCAGATTGCAAATTTGTTGTTTCAATGGGGATTCCAATTTTCCTCACCCGGTTAACGCAGTGGTAATCTGGGTAACAGTGGTAGTGTATCAAAGAGCAATTTTATAAAAACATTTGGGATCATAAAACACGTTCTTCATTGTAATATATAAAACGCGTTATTTAAGTTTGGGCTTTTTTCCATCACACTCCAAAAAATTAATTGATTTTGTTCTCACGGGCTAATGTCTGACAAATTCAGACGTGATTTAATCAACCAATGATTTATAATAAAAGGAAGTCATGGATCATTAGAATGACGCGCGCTGTATGATGTGTACAAATGGCGATTAGCGCGTTAATGTGTTCAGTTTTCCGGAAACACTCACATTTATAAGTTGACTAATTTTATGAGTAACCGTTGAGTTAATTTGTGGCCTGCGTTATGCTACATCATTCATGTCAAATATGGATAACGAGGAAATTATCAGCAACTTAACTAAATAAACTAGAAGCGTTGCATGTATTAATGTGATTGCAATCGTTTTTTGTAGATCAAGTGGGCGTTGGATTATGGTTATTTACAGCCTGGGGGACAATCGTTGGAAGGACTCACACATTTCACCAAAACGGTTCCGGCTGTAAGTCAGCAAAGTCATTTTGATATGCTATTGATAATTTTTGATTTATGGTCTGTATGAATGCTGTTATGTCTCACAGTCATGTGAAAAACACTAGATTCGCAAACAGACTGGGTCCATCGGAAGCAGGATTGATTCGGCATGGAAGTTTATTGTTGGTGTACAAAAGTATCAATGGCAAGCTGAAAAAGGGAAAGGAGGGTTTTTGTAAATTGTCAACTATTATGTAATGTACGTTCGGAGGTTACCCTTCTAACAAATGCGTTCATGATTTTCACTAAAGCTATTTAATAATATACCTTATGAATATATTTTCTGAAAACTTTTTTATAAACAGGCAGAAATTTGTCAACAAAATTTTTAAAAGCAATATTTCGTTGCAAACTTTGCTTTTATTAAGATTTTACTAAACTTTTTTCTGTTTTTCTTCAAGTAGCTTAAACAAGAAGAATTATTTCAGTAAGCCTCGGAACAGTCGTATTGTTAAATAGGGTATGTCGTTGAAATCACTGTTAAACAGGGTTCATACCAATAACCATATAGTTGAAAGTAAAGCAGAAGCTGAATGCTGAGTAGCAGACAAAACACTTAGGCACATGATAAAAGAATTCTCTTCATCAAAGCATTAATAAGTTTTAATAGTACAGAACAAGGGAATGGCTGATGGCTGACGAAACACAAACTCACAAACACACAGCATAGTTCGTGTACCCGGTTACTGACAGTTGCGCTAATGCGTTGATGTTGGTGAGCTTTAACACAAAAATACCTGATTTTGCTATGTCATATAAGTTCACCGCACGTACATGCGCCTATAAAGAAGGCAAAACTTGCGCTCGTTCACATCTAATATAAAGGATGTGAAACTTGGTTTCAAAAACGAATAATCTAGCTACTAATGAGTAGTAACTAGAAACAAAATCAGTATTTGAGCTAAAAATCAGATAATTGTAGAACAATCGGGTACGTGTGATGGCAAGGCATGCAAATGAACATTTTTGTTAATGGTTATGGGCTTTACCGTATCTACATGTGTATGGGTCCTTGTGATTGAACAGGTTGGTCGTAATAAACCTTATCCCACAGTGGCTAACAAGCGCAAATATTTTAACATTCTTCCACTGGTTCAAGTGCATGCGGATCCTGATCGTACTTTAAATACCTGATGAGTGCAAGCAGCACGAAAACCGTCATGGTATGTCTGTGATGAAAATTCATACAAACGAGCATCTTTGTTCATAGTTATTGGTGTTTGGCACATGCGGTTGAACAGGTTGGTCGCGCCAACCTTATCCAACAGTGACTTACAAGCTTAACTAGTTTACCAGTTTCCTAGTGTCTCAAACGCACGTAGATCGTGATCCTACTGTATCTACCTGGTGATTACAAACAGTTGTGTTGTGTGTGTATGATGGAAATGCATTCAAATGAGCATTTTTGTAGAACAGTTCAATTTTTCACACTGATGAATCTTTCGTGTCAACAATGAACATTTCAAAAATGCCTGTGGTTTGCAGTGGAGCCGGAATTAAGATACTAGCTTTAGGTAAATAAAGCGAATCTGACATACCTATGGCTGATTTCGTTGTTCTCACTCGCCAGAAATTGAATATGTAGTTGAAACAAGAAGTGTTATAAATCCTTTGGTATTTGATATTTTATGAATCGCGTGACTGCTTTTCTTGTCAATGAACATGGAACCTCTTTTATAAGTTTCACATTACGTTTGATCAAACTTCATTAACTTCAGTTTACTGTAATCATCAAGCTCGGATGCATAAATTCGAATGCGGGAGAATTTTGACCTCTTTAAATTCTGAAGCAGCTCAGTAGTGATCTAATTGATCGATAACTTATTTGCGATATTTTGTGCAGAATTGGTTCGAAAAATAGCTGGGAGACTTTAGCACACTCTCACGTAGGTGAGGTCACGCAACATGAACCGATTCACGGTAATTAAAACGCTGAATAGCAACGGTCTTACATGCCTAAGCGGTTCGATAAAAAACGTCGATTTTTATTCTTGATTTCATTGAAATACAAACTTTTCACAATGCATTGTTCAAATATCTTGGAATTAGAATTAGTTCGCATACATCAGGCTCTCTAACTTACGAAAACGGAGTTTGAGTGTTTTATGAACAAATTATACATCTTCTCAATGAAAGCATTTTTCCTTGCAGGACCAGACCCAATATGTCATAAAGAACTTGCAGCCATCCAGTTCGTATAAAGTTCAGGTATGCAATTTTATTTGATAATGGCACGAAATATTTTAAGCCATAGGAGTTTACTCCTAAGTTTAACTAGTGTTACACTTTCTGCTGCATGAAACAGTGAAACAGATACAATGATTTTAGCACGTAATCCATCCATCGTATCTATATCGAATTGCTTCCTGTTTTTTAAGAGATCCTTTGCAGTAAACGGGAACTAATATTTTATTCAAAATGTGCTATATGGAATTAAAATCATATTATATTGCTATTTCCAATTCTTCAATTCAATTATACGTCAACTGTTCAATTGTAAGGAGATAAAAGTAATGCTCATATGAGGATCTCTCTCTTAAATGAAATGCGTTAACTGAGAAAACGAGTTTTTAGTTTTGTGTGATAAATACAACATAGACCACCAGTGAAGTGTACGCAGAAAGAAAGGAAGAGGTGCTTTCTGGAATTTCATAAAGATTATTTTAAATAATGGTATAATCTTCCACATAGCCTCTAACCTTCGAAACAGAGGATTTGATATTATTCAGTGAAAATCGTATCTCAGACATTCCAAAAATTATAGTTGTGAAATTTCGGTGAATTGGCGGCATAAAACGTCATCCTGTTATTCGTACGAAAGATAAGCTAAGTGAAAAATTCCTTCACATGGATACTGATAGTGAACACAACTAATTTTCGATCAATTTCCCATCAATTAATATTTGGCGGTAGAACAAATATTGCAAGTAACAAACGTACCGACGGTATTTCAACTGAAAACATGATTGTTAGTCATATCTGTATTTTACATTTCGACAAAAAGTGTTATAATGTTTGCATAAACCAATTAGAATTTTAGCGGTTGTTATGCGTACGAGGTTGGATTTGGTCAACATATACTTGTCAATTTCACCCTTGAACATGTTCAGGCTTGATGCACAAATGATATGTGGGAGCGAGCGTTCCCTATAAAACAAACTCGGACAGCAAAGTAGAACCTTCAGTAATTTGATGCATAATTAACTTGTAGCCATGAGATCTGCTACCACGTGCTTCTTGCCGATGAAACAGGTGTTCAAGTGGGTGATCCACTGTATGCAGACTGTTGAATTGCAGAATCAAGCCACCCCTGACACGATGGTACAAAAAGTCAATTAGGTTCAGAGTTACAATCCTCTCTTCGTATGGCCTGTTGTATAGTCCGGTCACCAGTTTTGTAGCGCGGTGGTATATGCGTTGCAGCAAGGCGATGCCATTTTGTAACGCGCTTGACCAGCGTAAATCAGTGCTGGCCGGATATAGGTGTTAATTATCCGTGGGATTACCTGCTTTGTGAAACTACCGAAGATCCTGCTGAGCAGTGCTAATGTTTGGACTTTTGCATACCACAGAAGACTTCAAGTTATGGCTAATCCACACAACCAGGTCTTTCTCTTCCGTAAACTATGCATGTTGCTGATATCCCAGAGGGTATGTGAAATCGATGGATTTACCGACGCTTAACATTTTACATATTTGGATGTTAACTGTTAGGCAATTTCGTAAGGACCACGTATGAACTGCTTCGAGATCATTTTGTAAAAGTTGGCAATCTTCTATGGTGCACACGTTAGTCCAAACTTTGATGTCATCCGCAATTAAAATGATTTTGCTCCGTACGATTGCAGGACTATCGTTCGCGTACAGCAGGATAAGTATTGGCCCAGATAGCTTCACGATTGCCATAGCATAGTAAATGTTAGTTCATGAATAAGAAATAACACATAATTATGTAATGTCATGGATAGTCCAGTTGAATACTTACACTGAGTTGACACGAATGTGTCGTCGAATCGTTATGCAACAAATACGTGTCCGAATTTTGAATGAATGCTACTGCGCTGGGAGCGGTAACTGTTGTTTCGGGGAGGCCCTTGTAATATATTTTTTACAACGGTAACCGCTGCAAGCCATGTTAAAATTTCTGTATAAACAAGAACCGTTTGTCGTCAGGTGTAGTCCATTTCAAAATATGAGGACCAAATTTATAACTGGATCTAAAAGTCATTCTTAACCTTTTTCTTTCTTGCTTAGGATAAATCTGGCTGAAACGCTACAAAAGACACAGCTCGCTATTACGGGACTGTGCATTCATTATGCTGCAAATATTGCTTACTGGGAGACCATAGAATACTCTAAGCAATGATTTAGTGTTTTCAAGTTATTGCTCAATTTCGAATAATCGCTAATTGCAGATTTCCCGTTTTGTCAATTAAAGGCGAGAGCATGTCTCCAACTCACAGTCGGAGATTCATCACACTCAGCACAGAAAGTTGAGGAAAGACACTGAGATGCTTCCAAACTTGAGGACTATTTCATTTATGTAATCTTGATAGTCGTAATCAGAATTTTCAAATGTCATCATGCAGCAATTTGCAAACAGTATGATGGGTCGGAACCCCGTTGATTCCTTCTGTTAGCCTAATCAATATTCTTTCGTTTAAGGTCCGCATCCAACCGACTGATATCATGAAATGATGAAATAGGCAGTAGTTTTATTTTTGAACCCGTGTTATGCGTACCATTGTTTCAAATGTGTTAATTACACAAATCTTGCTGCAAGAATTTACCTAGAAATACACAGTGTGCAATGGCAACGGGCAAAAAGCTTTCGCCAATTATCGCAAATATCATGACACGCTACCGAAATCTAATGCGTATTGTGCATTGTACTAACTTTGTTATTCCTTCGTGAAATAGGTCAGAGCCCTCTCCCATTGGTTCGGCCACGGACCGCTAGAATCACAACCAAACACCATTTATCTGTCCACAAAATCCGTGGTTCCTCTGTTCACAACGAAAGGCACCCCCAAATCTCCCAAGTTCGAAGGTACTGTATCTTGTTTCAGTGCAATACTTCTATTAGCTTTATTTCACTTTGGTGATTGTTTTATAAAATCATTCTACTGATCAGTTTCGTGCTCTATGTAGTCATCAGGTAGAAAAATTAGAATCATTTTTCGTGATATTTGAATCGCGTAGAGAAACGTGGATTAAAATGCATTTTAAGAAAAGTGGCATATCATGTTTCAGCACAAACCGCCAGTAAAGTAAAAATTACTTCAGTGGTTATTGTAAAGCCGTATGCCATTTGAGCCACAAACCTTTAACATTCCGTTGTAGACTATAAATTTCCCTGTTTAGGAAGTGGACTGATTAATCTTAATTATGAAGCTAAATAACTTGTCGCCCCTTTTTAATTTTCCTATCTTATACACGAATCAGTTTTACATGTAGACACGCTTAAAAGAAAATCCAAATTTTTAATGAATGATGATGATTTCTTAAAGATATCTTGGATTATTGATCAGAACTTGACCAAGATTGAAAGGTCAAAAATCTATCATCTTGAAGTGTTTTGAGAAAGGTGACCGAACTGTTTCCATATCTTCGAAAATAAAGGAATGAATTCCAAAATAAATGTGTTGCTCACGTCCCCAAACTTCCGTGAGTAACACATTACATATGTACTCAATAGGCATCTTGAGCTCCTGACGAGGAATGGCTATGATTCTGTGTTTGAGCATCGTGGTTCGTTGTTCGAACCCTACTTAACTCTGGCTTCAAACTCTAATTTTTGAACCAATTCATTCGGTATTTTGTGTTCTAAAAAACATTAAGAAAATTGGGAGTGAAGGTTCAGTCATTTTGATTAACTCTTCTTCAAACAACGCCATTCACATAATCTCACCAAATACACAAATTCTTTTTCTGCAGGCCGGGTTGTGTAAAAATATGACTGCAGCTTATCTTATGGTTGCAAGCCCATACCTTGTTCATATTGCACGAAAGTACCAAAACATACACCGGAATTGGGTCAGCAAAATGTTTAATTTTTTCTCGGACGGTGTTACATGTATTTAATAACCTTAAAACTATCACGTTTAAATTCCCCGCTAGTTGCACACAAAAATTAACCTTTAACATAAACAAAAGCGATTAAAAATATGTATTTGCACCCATTTTATTCCAAGCACTGAGGACTAGTTCCTTACAATGTTTTGACAACATTTTTATAAAAACACTGACACTTTTTCTGTATTAATCCACATGAAATCTAAAATTTCATTCTAAATTTATTGTTTAAATGTTTATTAAAAGCAATTAAACTTTGGTTTATAAACACAAACCTTGAACCTGATTGTGTTGATCCTTATTTAATAGCCCGTCTGAACACAGAACGCACCGACCACCGGGTTAGTTCGGGATGTGAATGCCATGGAGATCCGCTTTACCCCAAACCGTTGGTGCTGCAGAAAATGTTCTACGATAACGGTGAACTCGTTGGAACGTTCGCATTCACACCACGTAAGTAGATATATGGTTAAAAATGGTTATACGTTTTTCAATGCAACACCATACTTGTCATCATACGACAATATTGAAAGCTTTAGTATTTTCACATTATTTGCTACTTACACATTTTAAAATGAATTGATTTGAGTTGTCTATATGATATTACAATTATTCAAGATAGAACCTAGAATTTAGAGCGCTGAGTCTTATGACGATTTTCCTTTGGATCATTATGCCTGTAAAGTATGTATCACATTTTTTAATTACGTTTTATCATGGAAAGCCATCATGAAAGTAAATTTCGTGATGAATCGTTTAAATAAGTTGTGGCTAATGTTTCGCTTTTGACACACAAGCTTCGCCATACCAAATTTGTTACTACGGCCAAGGATCAGGTTTTAATTGCATTTCACTGATAAATCGTAAGCTGGCTAATCACAGCACAAGCCATAGTAGGCGCTGATATTGTTGAGATAGATAGGTGAGATCAAAAGCAATTGATGCACCACCTGCATGCTGCTGTTGTTGTTGTTGGAGGCGATACAATCCCTTGACCAAGGACTTTGGTCTTGCTCATGCTGATTGTTAGCCCAAAGTCTTTGCATGCCGACGAAAAACAGTCCATTAGCGACCGGAGGTTCTCTTGGGAGTGAGCAATAAAGGTTGCATCACCGGCAAACAGCAGGTCACGGATTATCACGGTGTATGCTGTATAATCAATTACGTGTTTTGGTTGTGTGCAAGTGTGATAAAAATCCGCTGACCGATTTGCTTGCCCTCCTAATCCGCGCGCACACAAAGGGTGAGCCATTAGATTATTTAACCACTAGAGAACCAAATGCAACATTTTGGGATGTCCGTTCCACGCACCTTCTTTAACCACATTCCGACTATTCTTTGTTATTCAAACTGCCTGAGTGTGAAGTTGTTCCATTTAATACCTCATCACTTCCGCGCTATCAAGATCCAAATTTTGACCTGTGTCCAGATCAGCTTCAGCAAACCTGCAACCCGAATCACTGATTGAAATTCACAGGAATCGGGAGGGTTGCCTGGTACAATTTATCACAGAAAGCGATTAGTAAATACAAGTGAATAAAATAGCGAGTACGTTTAGGGTCTTTCGAGGTCACAGAATGTACATGCTTCACAATTGTTTTGCTTCGTTTAGAGTTCAGTACCAAACTCAAAGCTTGCCTTAAACCTGTAAGAAGTAAATTTGCAATTACATTGATAGAATAATTTTTAGATCCTTGGTGATTTAATGACTAGTCAGTTTTGCTTACCACAATTACATTGATGAACCTTTTAATTCAATGAAACGCCTGCATCATTCGCTACGTTCAACAAATATTTGTCAACTATGTGTTTTTACAACTGTTTCCATTATACATTTTGTATACTATGACTGCAATTCTTTCTTCTTTTTTCTAAACGTTGCATTTATTTTACGTTTCAGCCGTGTCGGGACTAACCTATGTAATCGAATGGGGTCCTCAGGTTTGTATCAACCCAACACCGGATAATTCCATGCCAACGGTACAAAGCTTGAAGTTTAAAGGACGAGTACGTGCGATGTGAACTATTTACGGTGAAATTTATAAGAATATACTCAATCAGCTGCCTTAAAAGCATCAACCATGATCTTACAAAAACAGCTCGTAAAGTTATGCAGAAAAATTGAACTATTTGAACGTTGGATTTTAGTTCGCCTCAAAAAAATAAATCCAATAAACTTTGACACTTTTTCTGTATTCATCCTCATAAAGTCTAAACTTTCATTATAAATATCTTGTTTATATGTTCATCAAAAAACTAAACTTTGGTTCATAATCACATAAATAAAATATGAACAATAGCTTTTCGTTTCGTTGAGCATTCAGTATGAAACGATAATTGCATAATCCGTTGGAGACTGTAGATTTCTCTTTAAATTTACCTTCAATTTTCAAGTGTTCTTCTTAGTAAATATTATTTTACAACTGCTTTGCTAGCATTTTCTTGTATTTACCGCTTATATACTGAATATGAAGTTTTTTCTGACGTATTTTGATGGCTCTACTAGCAGATTTGGTCCATCGGGGAATAAATGGCTGTATGTTTCAACCCTCAGTATTAAAGCATCTTGGCTCTATGCCACGTCTTGTGTATCCAAGAAAAAAATACTCCTTGGGGTATTTTAAATTTTTAACACCTTTATGATCTTTTGCATACTACGACCTTATACACTTTAACGGTCATGAACACGCTTAACTACATGATTTCTTTACTTTTGATTAAATAAATACTTTAATTCCTTCGAAATCTTACCCTACAGAAACGAATGTTGTTTTTAAACAATTTGCAATTCGGATGTCGTTACACTATCCGTATTCGACCATCCGCCTCCAATACACCAGCAGATGGCACAGATCGAGAAAATTACCCGACAGTGCACGACTGTTTCTGCACACCTAGCTGTGGTGATGTTGAAGTCAACAGAGGTTCACCACCGATGAATTGCACATTACCCGGTGAGTAAAGGAGATTTCCACACGGTTAATTATATATAATAAGCATAATCTAGGAATAGTTTTATACATTTCCAAAGACGATAAAGCAGGTCCCGAAACAGCAAGGATTTTAAACGCATTATTGTGATTAAATTTGATATACCATAGCGAGTCGTGGCAGATCTATTTCGATCATACTATGGGTGAAAGCTTATGGGCACGATGTGCTAGCGGCGCGTGAACCTGACAACTGCTGAAGGAGATTTTCTCACTTTAAAAAACTAGCAAATGTGTTATTTTGGGTGAAACATTTTAAATGAACGTTGTCCAAGCGAATCTCGAATAACCGTAATATTATTTAAATACAAATGCTTAGGTCGCATCAATGAGTTTGATTAAGCGGAATCAGTAGCGAACTAATAAAATTTAACTGGCAATTGTAACCCCTGTTTACGGATTGCGTGTTATGCTATCCGTATTAGGCAATGAGTTAGCGATCTCTAGGTTCAGCTAGAAAATTTGTTACATTAGATGCGAATGCTTTTGTGATTACTCATCAGTACCAAATCCTTCGAAATATTCATAAATTCGATCACGTCTGTTCATAATGGAATAACTGGACTCGAGTTTCGCATTTATTTGAGCTCATCAGCAGTGTATATCCTCGGCCTAGGGTGCGATCCAAATCCCAACCATCAAAATTGTAGTTCTAAGGTCTGGACCACCGTCCACCGTTTGACCTATCGTAATTAAGCATTCATGATTCATTTCTCCAAACTAGTAGCTTTATCTGGTCAGTAAACACAAAGATATTTGTCACTAATGTCAGTGCACATTTTACAACTGGGAATAGTGAGGAAATGCTCTAATTAATCGAATGGGCACCACGAAAGTAATCTATCCAAGTACGCACGACAATCGTTATTCAGGCCTCATATTAGATCTTGGAAATTTACGCCGCTTAAAAAATAAGTTAGGTATTTGCGAAATGCTTGACAAATATTTATTTTCACCAATTATTCAGAACCGGGACCACCACTCCCACCCACGGAACTGAAAATACATTATCTTGGGGGCCTGTCGTATCGGCTGTCATGGGGAAATCCTGGTGGTGTTGAAGAAACGCCACGAATCGAAAACGGAGCCGCACTGCCCACCTCCACGGTTAACGCACAAGTCACCAAATATCGTGTTGTGTGGGCCCCGAGAGTAGAAGAGCCAGTGAGCAAAGAAATGTACAATGACGCCACCGGTCTAACACCCATCATGGATATACAGAAATCGGATGCTAGGATATTGGAAAAGGTGAACATTGAAAGATCAATTTGGTATAACGTGTTTTCAATTTGTAATATAATAAGTATGTTTATCACGTATTTCCATTCATCATTTTAAGTTACACGTGCAGAGTAATTAACAGTGTTTGCACGCCTTCTATTTCACAAGCCCCACTACCGGTTTGGTGCTGTTTGCACTCGTCAATTAGAAACAGCACGATGAGGATCCGCCTAACTAAAAACTATGAAAATAGTAAACAAGGCATCAACTTTGCAGTCATCGTTGCATAATATTGATACAAATAGCCTATTCAGTTACATGATTATCCATAATTTATACTGGTAAGTAAGTTGCTTGATAATATACTAGCTCTAATTTGCTTAGGCCAGACATATTGTACGGCCTTCTGACAGCTAGTCTGATGCCAAAAAATAATTCGTTTCATAAAGTTATTGCAAATGCTTTTAAAAATATTATCGGTGGCAGATGATTACTAGATGAATAACCTGTGTGCTCTTAGTATTAATGCTCAACTGCGCCAATACAGTTACTGATTACCTTTCCTTCGTAAAACATTAATTGATACAAAGTTGACAAGATTTCCTACTTAGATCAACGACTGGCCATTTTAAGAAAGATTTCCTTGACAAGTATTACATTCAGTTTCCTTAGTTGTAATAATTGACCTACATAACTAAAACTGCAGCATGTATGGACCAATAAAAACTCGGCTGGCTGTTGCGGCACGGCCGCTATAACTTCTGACTTTCAATCGCCTAGGTTTGAATAGCGCTCCGATTGCATGTTTGTGGAAATGTGCTTAGTCCATATCCTCGCAGTTGCAATATTTAGAATGCATGTAGAAAATAATTGCAAAATCTACTGCGACAGCTAAGCATCTTGTCCAGTGAGTGAAGTCATAATGTAAGGAAGGGGTTGATAATAGGTTCAGGTCAATCAAGGCCAAACCGCGTTTCCTGTTTTTACAGGCGTCAAATACACTCGAACCAACATCAACCTCTGCGTTTAACAACTATTCATCGATTGGGTCCCAATTCAACTTAGAAGTCAACTTTACTAAATTTAATCACGTTCACTCACGAATCTCACAACTCAAGATAGAGCCGATTGGTCAAAGTGCGTTTAAAGCACATGAGCAAGAATTAAACACGTCTTTAACAAAAATGCTCGTTTGCATGTATTTCCATCACGCATAGCCCACGACCGCTTTTTCGTGCTGTTTGCACTCATCAGGTAGGGGCAGAACGATCTGGATCCGCGTGCGCTTGAAACAGTTGTAAACACGTCTGTCTTATGTAAGCACACCTCGTTGCCACAACAACGTCTTCAATCTGTCGGTGCTGGTTGTCACATTGATCTGATTTGTCAATCGAATTCGTGCTAACTGGCACACCATGTTGGGCTCGGGAAGGATCTTGCTAAATTGCTTAAAGTTCAATAGCAGATGACGTCGTCCATTTGCTTCTGTTTCTAAAGATGCTGTTACTCGAAACGTTCTCATGCTACCACCTGAGATTTTGGTTACACAAACCTGTTAAATAATATGGAATAAAGATATTCGAGGACTTTAGAGGCTCAAGTTAAGTGACATGAAATAAGATTGTCCATTGCACAGTGAGCTCTAAATCCAAAGGGAATCAGTGTCCATATTTGATCATCCCTGTTGCTGACTAAAACCATTTACAGATACTATTCGGGATAATGTTTGTGTTTTCGAAGTCACACTGCGAAATTCTTTTGAGTAGCAATCATGATTAAATAGAATTTGCGCACCCTCCAGTCAAAGCTTCAAACTAGAGTGAGTGCATTTGCAATTGAGATATGAATATCTTCCCTTTAAACTTTTACTTTTTTCATTGCTGAATAGGAGCAGACGTGGTTAGATCTTACCAACTTGGAAGAAAATAAAATCTACATCGCTCGTGTTCAATCGATCGGACTTGGAAAGCAGAGCCAAGAACGCGAAAGTCTACCAGCGACTTTGTATTTTTCCACAACGTCTGTGAAACAAAATACCGAGCAAATTGGTGAGCATATTTTCGGTAAATCGGGTTGATTTTATAAATATTCGATAAATAACAAATCGAATCTTCTTTGAACTTTTTAGACGCTAAAAAGAATAGCTTTGGGATTTCACGATGGAGAAACAACGATTCCAGTTTGACATGGTTGACATTCATTTTAGTTTTACGAGCGATGTTGAACTTCTAGCGTCGACCATCAAACGAAATAACCAAACCGAAATTTGAATGCAGCTGGCTTGTTGCCGTGTATTGCAACTCGTTGCAGCTCTACTCAGACGTAGGTTTCGAGATCTGATTGAACGATGATCAGTCAAGCAATTTTCAGCTATTCCCTGTTGCTGAATAACATTGTGATATTTGTCTTTTTATACTCCTCAAATTTCAGATACCATCCTTGTATTACATTACTTGGGTTTCCAACCCGTAATGCACTCGTTGAATTTTTTTCTTTTTTGCCTAACCGATCAATGAAAACTGAATATAGACAAAAAAGGTATACGTGAATGCCACTGTTAAATAGAGATCTTACAAAGAACCGCGATGTTCAAATGATTCCTGGTCAATAACTTAAGGCGCTTATAAATGACCAATATATTGTTGCGTGGATGTGACCACCACAATATATTGAATGTGGACTGTTGTTGTATGCCTCCTTCGGTCGATGTCGACCATGAATGTACATCACAATCGCATGAATGTTCATGTTCTACAGCTTTTGGAATGACTAAACAGTCCGTTTCGGGAATAACAATCTCTCCCGCAGCGCTGGCAACGATAGTCAGAACTCGGTGGTATTGCATCAGATGCACGCCGGCGGCGTGATCTGCGTTCAGCAGCCAAGAGGTGTATCTACTCCCCAGCTTGCAGACGACGCTTTGCACAATGCCTCCAGTGTGAGCGGTCAAGAGCAAGTTCTTCCAAACTCGCCGGGTCAATGCCAAGAGCTTTTATATCTCTTTTGCAAACGTCTTTGTACCGCAAGTGCGGTCTGCCCAATGGTCGATTTCCTAATTGCAACTCACCATAGAGTAGATCTTTCGGAATACGACCATTTTCCATTCTGTAGACGTGACCAAGCCACCGCAGGCTGTGCTGTCGCAATAGGGTAAACATGCTCTGTTGACCAGCTTTTGAAAGCACTTCAGCATTAGTCACTCTGTCTATCCACAATTTGTTCAAGATACGATGGATGCTTCCTAGATGGAAAGCATTCAGCTTCTGTTCGTGCCTTACGTGGGTGGTCCAGGTTTCACTGCCGTACAGTAAAGCATTCAGTAGTGAAACGTATATTAAATTTCCGGTTGAATAGAATTGGGTTATTAAACAGGTGCATCCGTGTTAAAGAAAGATTATTATCAGTACTAACACCGAGCTCAAATAATTTTGTTGTATCTGCGTAGCACTACTGCTGGCCCAGCCGTGGGTTAGAGAGAACACAACCGTAACTGAACTGATGTATTGACCGAAAGAATGCATAACACAAAGTCTGTACAGTGAAGTATATTGACATTATGCACTTACAATCGATATTGATTAATGCTCGTTCGATAATCCCTTCACTGTCTATACCACAGATTTCAAACCAGATTCAATGTTAAAAGTCGGTGTAAAGACATGAGGGACAGAATATTCATACTGATCCAGCAAGTTGGTGATGTAAGACTAAAGAGTCACTTGTAAGGACAACAATGAGAAAAGTGACAGCAGTGCAGTTTGAGTATGTGGTGAAATTCTGTTTATTTCCTCAGGCAGTTTAAAGAACAAATTTTTGGTAATTTAAAATGGGAAACTTTACAGCGAAATAGGTTTTGTAGTGTTACTTAGACCGAACAAATGCATCAAATCGAGTTATGTGTAAAGGGTGATTAAGCAGAAAAAAAGATAGATTGATAGATAGATGTTTATATGGATAGGAAAACAGATAGATATGATATATAGATACCACTTCCTATTTTAAAAAGGTGGTTATGGTCTCAGTAACTAGAGCAAAGTCAAGAAGTCAATTTCGTGGAAGCCTAAACGTGGATACTAATGATCGTAACACGTATTTCCAGATAATTTCCTCGTTAGGTAGTTCCTTACAATATGCTTCTTCCTGGTTTTAATGTTATTGTTGGCCTCTCTCTGTCGATTTCAACCACCGTACATTGTTTCACATGACTCGACATTTGAATCCAGACTACCGATTCTCCACACGAAGGTCACACTGATTCGCAGTGCTCGATTGATTAGCACCATTTGCACATAGTTGCATTGATCTTCGTTTACTGGGCGGCAGTAACACGTGATCTTCCTCAGGTTGAAGGTGACGCTATTTCCAAAGCAATCGGTCACCTGTTAATTCCATCCAACTCAATGGGTTAAGGTCGAGAGCTCTTAAATTTCCTTTGTAAACGTCTATGTACCACCTTAAAAATTACCCCTCATCAATAACACAATCCCTTTTTATTGACAACGATCAGTTATGCAGTATGAGTTGCCCAATGCTATAAAATCGATTGCCATTCATAACAAATCAAACACCCATTTTACCTAAATGGTTTAGTGACAATTTAGCATGAACATCAATTGGGTAGTTTAGAAATAGTTTTTCATTGAGGAAAACAGTTAATTTACTTATTGGTTGGTTAAGCCAACCGTGCTTGTCTTGTGCGAAATTGTGTGAGTAAAAAGAACTTCTTGTCTTCGCTATGTTTGACTCCGATAGTGTACTCACTCACCCACTCAGTCCTCTCCGCGC